>OY992883.1:41179815-41207315 GCA_963921405.1 Cepaea hortensis
TCTGTGTCTCTCACTGTCTCTCTCACTATCTATGTGTGTCTCTCACGATCTCTTATTCTGTGTCTCTCACTGTCTCTGAGTGTCTCTCTCTGTGTCTCTCACTGGCTCTGTGCCTCTCTCGTTTTCTCGCTCTCTGTGTGTCCCTCACTGTCTCTGTGTCTCTCACTGTGTGTCTCACTCTGTCTCTATATTTATGTCTCTCTTTCTGTCTCCCTCTGTCTCTCTGTGTCCGTCTCTGTCTCCCTCTGTGTCTGTCTGTCTGTCTGTCTGTCTGTCTGTCTGTATGTCTGTCTGTCTCAGCGTGAGAATATAACACTTTTGTTGACCTTGTGAAATTCTCCCTGGATCAGTTTTTTTTTTCCCTAACAGATCAATCAAGCATTTATACTCAGACGTCTCCCTGTAATTTATTTCCGGAGTAGTATTCGCTGCAAATATAATCATATTCGCTCTTTATCTTGCACATACCACAGCTGAGAGCAAAAGTGTCCTTCTCTACATGTTGATGAGCAAGTATGAAGAGACTTTAGAGAGGGCACAACTGGAAGTCAGCAGAGGGATACAACTGAGGAACAAATTGCGAGCCATCATGGGTGGATAACTTGCATGTCACCAACACGAGGCTCCTGAATGCTGCCGCTCGGCTGCTACTGTGTACAGATACGAACTTGAATGGATCGTTGCTTTGACTGTATTGTCTTTCTTTTTGGAAATTAATTCTCTGTGGTTAGTAAATTATGCATTTTCTTGTTAGATGCTATAGTCTGTCCAGAAATGAATGCCTTCATTCACGATCAATTATTTTGAAAACTGTCTGTTGCATCGTTATGAAAATTTTTCCTGCCGTCTTATATTTACCCCCGCCCAAGAAATATTTCTTTGATAGGCCCACAAGCAACTTAAATCATGGAAAGCGGTGACATTTCTTTGATGTTTTGGTGAAAAACTAGTAATTTCTCGCTAACAAACTTATTTTTACAGTAATGCCCCGTTCCACTACGCGAGGCTCTTGTCATAAGGCCAATCCCATGTACCACGTGAAAATTAACTATTCAACGCTAATGTTTTCGTGTGAAGACGTAATGCATTTAATAATGTGCACTTCATCTCTGACCCGTAAATTATATACCGCATATAAACAAACTGAAATCTGCTGTACAATCTCAAGAACAAAAATTGTTTTGTTGGGTGGACATAATGATAGGGTTATATGCACCACAGACTATAGTATGACTATACTAACTGTTCGTTCTGCACGCTTGTCAGTTGTGAGTTTTATTGCTGTTGATAAAAGTTTTATTGCCTCAAATGACAAATCTACGATTTCAAAGGCATTTTGACCGTACAGTCAGACTGATTGTCAATCTCAGTTGACAGGTTGACGATCCTAGTTGATAGTTTGACGGACTCAGTTGACGGTTTGACAATTCCAGTTGACGGTTTGACGGACCCAGATAATGGTTTCACGGTCCCAAATTAACGGTTTCACTAACCCAATTAACGATTTCACGGTCCCAATTGATAATTTGACTGTCCCTGTTGACAGGTTGACGGTTCCAGTTGACAAATCGACAGTCGCAGATGACAGTTTGATGGTCCCAGATGACAGTTTCACGGTTCCATATGACAGTTTTATGGTACGAGATGACAGTTTGGTGGTCCCAGATGATAGTTTGACGGCTCCGTGTGACAGCTTGATGGTCCCAAATGACAGTTTAACAGCTCCACATGACAGTTTGATGGTCCCACGTGATAGTTTGGCTGTCCCAGATGACAGTTTGGCGGTTCCATATGACAGTTTGATGGTCCCAGATGACAGTTTGACAGTTCCATAGAACAGTCTGATGGTCCGAGATGACAGTATGAAGGCCCCAGATGACAGTTTGACGGCTCCACGTGACAGTTTGATGGCCCCTCATGACACTTTGGCAGTCCCAGATGAGAGTTTGACGATTCCAAATGACAGTTTGATTGTCCCAGACGACAGTTTCACGGTTCCATAGAACAGTCTGATGGTCCGAGATGACAGTTTGACGGCTCCACGTGACAGTTTTATGGCCCCACATGACACTTTGGCGGTCCCAGATGAGAGTTTGACGGTTCCATATGACAGTTTGATGGTCTCAGATGACAGTTTGGCGGTCCCAGATGACAATGTAACTGTCGACAGTTACGTGTGCCATATGGCTGTCAGACGTTGCCCTATGACAGTTGATGGTGCCATATGACAGCGTGCATGTCATTATATTGTAGTTTGATTTGAGCAGGTGATTGCTCGTCTGAATTATTGTCTGGGATTGTGTGTGCCATACTCATAACACTGACCAGCTGTATGTGCTTCTGTAATAAAACATCTTCTTCCGAGTATAAAGTCATTATCATCCAGCTGCTTGCCCTGTATATAACTTTCCCCCATAAAAGCCTTTTCTCCATACTTACCTTGGCTGATATTATTTTCTAGACATAGATCAAGAAGGCGGTCTCCAATGCTTTCCTTCTTGGCAGTGACGATACTGGTAAATGACTGCAGCCATTGCCTCTATAAAGGGATCATCTTCCTACCTTCCCCAACTTGAGACCATGACCAGGAACTACCATTCGGCTGCTCACAAGCTCACTCTACCACTTACTCCCGTGGTTTCACGCTACCCTGTTAAACACTAGCTAACTGCAAGAGGATTTACTTCACTGTACCGTGTTTTCCCCCATATGGCCCAGTCTTCTTTCCGCAGAACGGCATGTCGAAAGCGTCGCACAGAGCACGAACTCCGCAACACCAGTGAAAATCCCCAGGTTTCTTTGTGGACAAAATTGTACCCGTGAACCGACATAAGGAGTCGGAAAGCGAACCAACGACCTTCATAGCGCGAGGCTGGCTGCTTTCCCACGTCGACACACAAACCCCCACTCTACCCTGTGTAAGGTGCAAAACGAGTTGACGGCCCCAGATAACGGTTTGCCTGTTATAGATGACGACCTTGCTAAACAGGTACTCGGCCTCAAGCAAGTATGTCCCCTAGGCAGTATCAGGCGGTAGATTTTCTCAGAATGATGCAAGTCTTCGAAATGCCGCCCCTTACATATTTTTTTCTTTAAAAATTCCGCCCCCTTATGAATCCTCCTTACGGCCACCCCTCTGTATCATAGCCCTGCCTCTAGGCTAACAAAGGAAAAACTTACTTTTCCTTCAATAAGGAATATTTTCTCCCCCGCCACCTCAAGAATATATGATATAATATGATTAATCTTATAGCAAAGTTTATGGTTTCCCTTACTCCCATTCTTGTTACTTTCTGGTCGATACTTACTATTGCTTCTTCTTTTGTCTTCGTGTGGAAATGCCATTTTTATGTCTTTATTACACTTACAAATATTACAATATGCACATAATACTGACTTCATGTGTTTGTCGGATATCGTGTTTGTTGTGTGTTTGTACTTCTGTGTGTATTGATGCATCTAAGCTTATATATATATATATATATATATATATATATATATATATATATATATATATATATATATATATATATATATATATATATATATCATTCATTGGCACCTTGCCGTCTTGACAGACGATAGTTTGTGCTTTAAAAAGGCATAATAACTTTTAACTATGGCGGTAGCGAGTGTGACTGATAAGGCCAATTTGCGCTGTAAATGTCCGTTCACAGTGGGTGCATGTGAACACGTGGTCATTTCCACCATCATGCACCAACTTACGTCTCAAACGCTTGGTGTGTGACTTTTCTGCAATAATTTTCTCCTTTGACTTTATTCCATTTCTGATATTTGCTCTCCATGCAACACGTTCAGCGGCGACTTGCTCCCAATGTGCATTATCAATGCTTGTATCAATCATGTCCCGCTTACACACATCTTTGTATCGTAGTAGAGGCCGACCCTGAGATCTCTTACCCATCTGTAATTCACCAAAAAAGATATCCTTTGGTATTCTACCATCATCCATCCTCCTAAGATGTCCTATCCATCTAAGTCTACGAAGACTGAGCATGGAATAAACTGTCACACAACCTGATCTTTCCAATACTTCAGTATTTGTGATTTTGTCTTGCCACTTAATACCAAGAATTCTTCGCAGACACCGCATATGAAAGCTGTTTAAATTGTTCTCTTGGTGTGAGTAAGTTGTCCAGGTTTCACTGCCATAGAGAAGAGTACTAAGGACACAGGCTTGATAGACAAGGACTTTTGTTTTGGCAGTAAGCTTCCTGTTCTCCCAGACTCTTTTTCTTAACCTGTTCATTGTTGTTGCTGCCTTACCAATCCGGATGTTGATTTCCTGATCTAGGGATAATTTGCTATTTACCACTGATCCTAGATATGTAAAATGGTCTACTATCTCTAGTTCGGCGTCGTCAATAAAGATTGATGGTACCCCATGTGCACCTTGTGACATAATCTGTCTCTTCTTTTTGCTAATTGTTAAACCAAATTCAGAACAAGCATTGGAGAATGCAGATAGTAGACATTGCAATTCTTCCTCAGAGTGGGTCGTAACTGCAGCATCATCTGCAAAAAGCAACTCTCTGATCAGTACCCTCCTAATTTTGGTCTTAGCCTTCAATCTCTGAGCATTGTAGAGGCCGCCATCTGAGCGTGAGTGAATGTATATACCACCATCCTGATCACGAAATGCATATTTCAGTAGAAGTGAAAAGTATATTCCAAAGAGGGTGGGAGCTAGTACACAACCTTGCTTAACTCCACTCTTGATTTCAAATTCTTCAGAAGTTGCACCATCAAACTTGATTATACCCTTCATGCCTGTGTGGAACGATTCCACAATGGACAGAAGAGTTGGTGGGCAGCCAATCTTCTTTAGTGCCTTGAACAGACCCTCACGACTGACCAAATCAAATGCCTTTGTGAGGTCGATGAAGGCAATAAACAGTGGTTGATTCTGTTCACGGCATTTTTCTTGCATTTGTCGCAATGAGAATATCATATCAGTGGTAGACCGGTTCTGTCGAAAGCCACACTGTGATTCGGGGTAGACTTGATCTCCTAGGACTTGAAGTCTGCGCAGAACAATTCTGGCAAATACTTTTCCAACAATACACAGAAGTGAGATACCCCTATAGTTGTTGCAGTCGCTCCGATCGCCCTTGTTCTTGTACAATGTTATGATGCTTGAATCTTTGAAATCCTGTGGGACTTGTCCTTCACGCCAGCATAGCTCTATTAGCTGGTGGATCTGTATAGTGAGTGTGTCTTGCCCACTCCTGATAACCTCTATTGGAAACCCATCCTTACCTGGAGCCTTGCCAGATGCAAGTTCATTTATAGCACACTTAACTTCTGTTATGGTGGGAAGTGTGTCCAGGTGGTCAAGAGTTGGTAGAGCCTCTATGGCGTTGAGGGCATTATCCGCTAGTTTGGTCTCACTTGAGTAAAGCTCCAAATAGTGCTCTACCCATCTGTCCATCTGCTGTTTCTTATCAGTGATGACTTCTCCAGTCAAGGTTTTCAATGGTGCACTTCTTTTGATCACTGGACCACAGGCTTTCTTTATTCCTTCATACATGCTTCTTATGTCTCCCTTATCACTTGCGATTTGAATGGACTCACATAACTTGATCCAATAATCATTTGCACACTGCCTGGCAGCCTTTTGCACATCCTTCCTAGCTTGCCTTAGCTCACTCAGAGTGTTACGCGTTGGTCTTTCCTTGTTTCTTAAGAGAGCTTTCTTCTTCTTATCAATCAAGGGCTGCAGAGTCTCGCTGTTGGCCGCAAACCAGTCCTGCCTCTTATGATCCACAGTGCCGTAAACCCTTACGGCAGTTTTACAAAGAGTTTCCTTAATTTGACCCCACTTTTCATTTACTGTACAATTTTCTGGTGTATCAGTGAAAGCGTCTTCAAGTTGCTGTTGAAACTGAAAGCACTTTTCAGGATCATGAGTGTTAATAATATTAATCCTGGGGCTAGATTTGTGTTTAGCTGTGTAGATTCTCTTTGGTCTCAGTCTAACCCTTGCAACAACCAAAGAATGATCCGTATCACAGTCAGCACTGTGGTAACTACGAGTCAATGATATATGGTTCAGATGTTGTCTTCGTGTGATGATGAAGTCCAGCTGGTGCCAATGGCCGGATCTTGGATGTTTCCATGTGACCTTATGCATCTCTTTTGTTTTAAAAAAAGAGTTTGTAATACATAGGTCATTACTGGTGCAATGCTCCAGCAGCCTTTGCCCATTTTCATTCATGCGACCGATGTTGTATTTTCCAAGGCACACTGGCCATGAACTCGAGTCCTTGCCCACACGAGCATTGAAATCACCGAGCATATAAATGTAGTCGGATTTTGGAACTGCCTTAATCACAGAGTCTAACTCCTCATAGAACAAATCCTTCACATCATCAGAGGAATCGAGTGTCGGTGCATATGCAGTAATAATGGTGGCAAACCCACAAGAGGTTGCCAAGCGCAGGGATAATAGTCTTTCATTTCCTCCTGCTGGAATTTCAATCATTCCCAGTAGCGAATTCTTCACTGCAAAGCCCACACCGTGTTGCCTTTTTTCTGCCTGCCCTTTACCCTTCCAGAAAAAGGTGTAGTTGTTTTCCCTGAGTGACCCTTCCTCAGCGAGGCGAGTCTCCTGCAGGCCAGCAATATCAATGTTAAGACGATTGAGTTCGGCATCAATCACAGCCGTTTTTCTCACATCGTCAATATTGGTCAAGTCAGTGGAAAATCCTGGACACATGGTTCTCACGTTCCAGGTTGCAAGCCGTAGCTTGAGGTTTCTATTTATATTTTTGTTTGTACCTGGTCCATTGGTTTTACAGCCTGCGATTCAGATTTTGTCCTAGCCCCAAGCACCCATTGAAGCAGGCAGGCTGTGGCGGATCAGCACCCAATTGGCTGGGGGATGCCCAGCTTGAGGCGGGCGGTAGCTGATCAGTGACACCTATAGGTGTCTCCCACCGTCAGAGGCAACGCGTGGCGCCCCATGTCTACGCCAACTGACAAGGACTTAAAACCCGCAACAGTTGCCTCTCGCTTTGATTCCGAGACCAGTTAAGACCAGGGATGGAGTTATTGCCTCTCCATAGCACAAAGCCTGGGCTAAAATATAGAGATCATGTGTTGCCCATGCAGCATGATCCCTCTCTCGGTCTGCCTAGTTCACTCCAGAGGAAAGGTAACACCCCTACATCTGGAACAAGACAAGCTGCAGAAGCTGCCGGATCAGCAAAGCAATGCTCTAACTGTCCGCCTGTCGGAGCTTCGATCCTAGACCAGTCGCCAACCAAGGCTTAGGGCCTGGTCTGCCCTGCCATGACAATTTTGTCTTTAGCTTGCATTTCCTCACACCAGGGTAAGGCGTGTACCCTCCCAATTGCGCTCTTCCGCCCGAAGCCGTTGGCACAATGTGGGGTGTCGGGTTTGGTAAGCGCCGCCCAACGCTCGGCGCTAACAGAAAGCAGGTAGTACCGTCTACTGTTATACGGTAGCTCAGTCATATCTGACTAAGACCTGACTGACCTGATGAGGTTATTACAATTGATACTGTGGGTGGAAGATTTGAACCAGAAACATTCCATTTAATCAAGCTGTCATTTGCAATGAGGCAAAGTATATGTCTGATGATTTGAAGAAGAAATATTGTGGACAGAAATAGCCCATGTAAACACGATCAATAGTATGATCCTATACAGACTGTCATAGATTTCAGTACTTAATCACTTGTGAGATTACACATATACAATTTTGTGTTTTTGGTGATTCACTAGTGCAGTATTTTATTAACTAAATTAATTTTATTTAATTTAGATATTAAAATAGCAAACTATTATTTTATTTATTTATTTGTAGAAATGCATGTTCCCTTGTGTTTATTAAATAAAAAATATTAAACATTTTTATGCACCTTGAAATTTGCCTATTTACTCCATAGTGTAATGCACAGATTGTATTTGTGCACTTCCTCCAGAAACACATTCTTGGTGTAAAATCAGGGTATTAATAAGCAGTTAAGCTCAAGTAGTAAAGCAGCTTACATAATAATGAGTGCTTTCTACGATATATAATGAAGTTTCTGAATAGTCTAAACATCTGTGTTGTTCACAAATTCACAAATGTTTTATACGAAACATATTTACACCATTGACATTAAAGCATAATTGTCTTCTTCTTTGCACTCTTTCAGTTCAATATCTGTAATATTCAGCCATTTAGTCGAAAGAGGTTAGTTCACAAAGAGAACTGGTGTGTGAGTGTGTGTGTGTGTTTGTTTTTTACTTTGTAATGTTTATACTGCCCTTGCCGGCTTCCTGGCCTAGAGGTTAGCGACTTTTCTCCATAATCTCGTATACTCTCGTAAGTAACGTGACAACGGTGAGAGTCAGCAGTGTTTCGAATCGCGTCGTTAACTTACGGGGTATGTGAGCCGGCCGCTCAGAAAGCAATGGCAAACTACTGAGCGTAATCTTGCCAAGAAATCAACAATCGGCTGAAAGATGCTGATGTTGACAGCGATGTCCTGTAAAGGATATGCAAACATTTTTTATACTGCCCTTGCGTGTCTATGTGTGTTGGATGTTATGTAAATGCTGTCCTTGTATTCAGGTGTTCTATGTTGTTTTAGTACTGCCCTTCCTTTGTATGAATCTGTCTTTTAGATATAGTCTTATGATTGTTCTTGAATTTGTCTCTCTCTCTCTCTCTCTCTCTCTCTCTCTCTCTCTCTCTCTCTCTCTCTCTCTCTCTCTCTGTGTGTGTGTGTGTGTGTGTGTGTGTGTGTGTGTTGTTGTTGTTGTTGTTGTGGTGTTAGTACTATCCTTGTATTTCTGTGTATTTTAACTTTTAGACTGTCATTATATTTGCGTGTTTGTGAGTATATGTGCGTGTATGTTTATGTGTGTTTATGTGTGTATTTGATGATTTGTTACAGCTGTCTTTGTATTTCAGTGCCTAATGGTGGGACAATAGCGTTATTGTTTTACCAAAATGATAAAAACAAAATATGCGTCCTCATTAATAGCAAATAAGTGACAGTTCCAGTTAAAATTATAGGAATTCAAAGAAACCTATCTGGCCTCCTATGAGCAGAGTAGGAGCAAGAACCTGAAACGAAAGACTCCCTTTCAGGCAGAGTAATGGAACCACGCAGAAATTGTAGGTAAAGGAAGGGAAGGGCATATAAATGACAGCCAGAAGAAAGGAAAAGAACATACATGACAGCTACAAGATAGGAAAAGAACAGAAATGACAGGGAGATGAAAGGAAAGACACAGAAATGACAAGCAGGGAAGTGGCAAGACCATAATATGTCAGGTATTGGTGCGACAAGACCTAAGCATAACAGAAAACACATCCCATAAGTAGCCGTTGATATTACGTGGCACTATACACATGACCAGAGGCGACTAACCCACTATACTCCTGTCCTAGGTCTACCTCTATTATTGTTTTCCTTATTGATTGCACTCAGAGAACTTTCTAGTTGAATCGACCATTTGAACCGTCGCAATTATTTACACAACCAAGGAAAAGCAAATTGTATCACTTGTGGTTTCAGTGAAAACCACGTAAGTGGATTGTCTGTTTATATTTACAACACCAACATTTCGTCTGTTTATATTTACAACACCAACATAAGCAAATCAGGCACACATAACAACATAAACATCAGCTTTCAAGTGATGTGAACAACAAAGTGATTATACTTGTTGGCATTTTCATATTTCTAAAGCGCTGATTGATTAAATTTCAGAAAAGACAATTCCAGGGCGGTCATCAAATATGTCCTGTCCTTAAGCCGCAACTTTGCATCGTGATTGACACAATTTGTGTGGAGAAAATCTCGTGTTTGATATATTGGAAAGTATAGCTTAAGGCAACGAATATTGACGAATGTTAACAGATAATAGTGACAACTGACACAAGTATAATAGAATACAAATATACGTAGCCACCGTGCCTGAAGAATTACACGGAAAATAATATTTATACTTGAAAACAGACAACCACGACAACTGTCACAAATGTGGTCAAGTATACTTTCTATTGAGGCTGATAGACATAATTGACAAAGACATTTTATACGATTCAATCAATATAAAATTTAGATGCAAGAAGACCCTACCATTGAGTCTAGTTTAAATATATACAACTCCTTTCTTTGTCGTCCTTACAACGATATTGATCGGCTTGCGACTGTTTGTTTCGACGCAACGACATTCGCTCTATTCGGTAGACACTTCATATTTCAGCTTCTGCAAAGTTGTACCTTCAGTCTTGGAGTGTTACTCTCTCGCAGGTTGTAGTGACAGTCTAACCAACGCATGGCGGTAGAGCTGGTGCTGTGCCAGAGGGCAAGTTGGTCCTGACACAGACAGTTACATCTCTGTCTGCAGTCATTGCTTTTGCTGCGTCTTCGGGTGAAGATGAATTGATCTGCAGGATGACATTGTCACTTCATTGACGGACTAACTTCATGATGCTCACACGATTGTGCAGCTGGTCTTCCTTTCTCCTTCATGGAGGATAATAAGTTGTAAATAAGTACACCAATGTATATTATTAACATACACATTAAAAATTCAAAAAGGTGTGTACATATAAATAACACAATTCATATCGACAACATCACAACAACTACTGCTCCACCACCACCTTTAACAATAACAACATGCGCATACAATATATCAAACGCATATAACTTGCATCTTACCGTCTTGACAAACGATAGTTTGTTACAATGTGCATTTAAAAAATGACATAATAACCTCTCCATAACAGTCAAGGGTCACACGCTATCATGAGAAAGATCATGAATGGCGCAGGAAGCCATCAGAGAAGTGTGCACAGCTGAGAAGATTGGCAGAGGCAAGGAGCGGATCAGGTGCCGAATAGAAATTCAGATGCTATGGAGTAACAAATATATGTTACTGAGGAAAGATTGGAGGTGGGGGACCATTTCGAATATCTTGGGTCAGTGATTACCAACAATGGTGACACAATGATAGAAATTAAAAGAAGAATATTAATTACTCTTCAAAGACTAAAACAACTGAATAAATTACGGAGTGGGACAGACAGAACTACAAAAATTATATGTTTAAGAGCATGCATCTTTCCCATTGCAAAATACGCATGTGAGACCTGGACACCTACTATCCATACTTCAAGAGCTGAATATTGAAGAAGGTTGGCTATTAAAGACGATAAACAAAGAAAATTGAAATATTTTGGTCACTTGAAACGTTATGAAAGTTTGGAGAGAACAATAATGATTTGGTTTATGCCCATGAAAAGAGGAAGAGGAAGGCTAAAGTGAAGATGGGCGCAGGATTTGGCGGATGATCTCCAGATGGATCTATCGGACGCTGGACATCTTGCTTATGATCGAGAGGTTTTCCGGAAGATTGTCATGGGAGCGAGGTTCTGCAAAGGACATGCTACTGAATGAATGAATGAAAATGAATGAATGAATGAATGAATGAATGAATGAATGAATGTGGGGTTATTATCACATTGGATCATAAGTGTAGGGAGTGGCCAGTGGGCGCTACGGAAGCTGAAATTCAGCAATTAATTCATGACTACTCTCGAACTTTAAAGCTTTAGAAGAATATTAACTAGATCAAGTCACCAGACTGCTATTTTTTTTTTTTTAACACATTATATGATACTGGAGATATACCTTCTGAATTATGTAACTGTGTATTTATTGCAATTCCAAAGAAATCAGGCGCCTTGGAATGTGAGCTACATAGAACAATTAGTATATGAGTACATCACGAAGATTTTGCTTCGAATTATCATGCAAAGAGTCAGGAAGAAAACACAACTTTAAATAGGGGAAGAACAATGTGGGTTTGTAGAAGGAAAGGGTACAGTAAATGCTGTGTATATGCTGCGAACAGTTATTGAACGTGCTATAGAAGTAAACAAGGACACACATCTTTGCTTTATTGACAACACAAAAGCTTTTGATAGAATTAGACATGTCAACATGGTGGATATGCGAGCAGATCTACAGATTGATGGGAAAGACATTAGACTTATAAAAATATATATTGAAAACAACAAGCTGCCATAAGAATTGATAATGAAATGGGACAATATCAGCCTATTAAGAGAGGTAGTATATACGAACATGCTGATATATATGTATATGCATATGTTGTTCTTGATGATGATATGATGGTAGTGATAGTAGTGATTCTGGTAGTTGTAGTGGTTATGATAGGTGGTAGTTGTGATGGTGGTAGTTATAGAGGTAGTGGGGATAGTGTTGGTTGTAGTAGTTGTAGACATTGCGGTGATAGTGGTAGCAGTAATGGAGTTAGATATAGTGGTAGTAATGGTAGTTATAGCTGTAGTATTCATAGCTGTCGAGATGGTAGTTGTAGTCGTATCGGTGGTGGTGTTGGTAGTAGTGATGGTAGTTATTAGTGGTATTGAAGGCAAAAATCGATCTTGTAGTAGTGATGGTGGTGGTAGTAGTGAAGGTGGTAATAGTAGTGGTAGCAACTGTGACGAAACGGACCAGATCTCAGTCTGTCCTCGGCATTATTTCCCTTTGATAGGGAAGAGACCAATTGTCTCCCGTCATATGTCAACATAGCTAGGGAAATCCCCGGCTAAAATAGTACCTGACGTCAGAATTCGAGAAGAATTGAGAAGACCCTAGATTATTCGAGAAGGGAATAGGCAATGTGCGTACGTGATGTTTGCAGTCACGTTGGACCACAATTACATCGGGTAGCACGGGATTCTGGATTTCTCCGTGACCCATGGGATTCTCTAGGCCCGAGAGGTAATTGTAACTGCGCACTTAGCTATCCGCTGTCAGTCACCATTCAGATACCGTCTGAGACGGCCACGATTTATGAACTGCTGTGAAGTTTACCCGTGTGCCAGAGCGGGATATCAAGGCAGCCAGTAGTGAGGTGATCCTATTAGTAAAGGTAATGCTGTAATACTTTATTAATTAGCCGTCGTCAGTAGATAAAACGCCGGCAGCCGAAATACTGTTAAGTGTCGAACACAGAAATAATTGCCACCGCGCCGCGTAGAATTTTACGCCCCGCCTGTTTGCATAAGTAATTAGCTTTATCGATCGGCGAGCGAATGTGTAGGGCAGACGCCTATGGTAGCTCTGGATGTGTGTGCTTGTAAACATCAGGCCTGTGTAATTTGTCACATCTAATCAGCTGGGTAAAACTGATGTTATTGTAGGAGTTAGACTTTAAGGATATTATATTCAAATTACATGCATTGTTAGTGAAATGTCCTAGGATGTTGTCACTGCTACGTGTAAGTAGGTTTGGATAATTAACAGCTATGTGTAGCAAGTGTCTTACCAATCTTGTTCAGTGATTACATAGTTAGATCTGCGATGACTTTTGACACTAGTTAGGCTGTGATGTTAAAAGCATTAATAGTGATAAGTTATCAGCTAGAGCCAGCCCGTAATATGTTATTTGCTTAGCTAGATAGTGCAGTAACGTAGGCCTTATATAGACTGGTGTGTTCTAATTCCGGGAAACAAGGTGGTGTTATTTCCAAACAGGATGTGGAGGTAAGTATTTGATGCCAGTGCTTTTACACCTCTAATTAGGAATGTCTTGTCGTTTCTTGATAGAGGTAATTATGAATTACTGGTGGATGTATGATGTCACTGCTTGTGTATTTGGCATGAACGGCTGTGAGAATTTTGCGTGGCCGACTGTGTATGTTGTGAGCTGACTGATAATAGGAGCCGGCCCGATTATGTGTAGTCTGCCTGCCCGTCTGTGTGCTGCCGGTCCGACCGACTGTAGAATTTGCCTATCCGAACCGAATTGATTTTGCCTGACAGAGTGTCGATTTTGTCAGCCCGAACGTGTCGATTTTACCTGACCGACCGAGATCGATGCGGCGTGCTGTAAACGAGGCCAGTGCGTTCGTACCTATCTGAACTGTGAACAGAACGTTGCTGTATGACTCTACTGTTCTTTTCTATGAACCTGACTCTGTTCATGGGGTAACATAACCACTAGAAAGAGGTAGTCACACCCGAGCTATTTAGGCAGCCATTGAGGGGGGACTGAGGATTTAAGGGATGAGGGGCTGGATGCCCCTCTTAATAGGATGACGTGGTCTAAATTGCCACGGAACCAAGGTGCTCTTTTTCCACAGCGGCTGGGGGGAGAGATTACTCGGTGTATTGCCACCAGATCTGTGGTAGACCTGCACAGACTTGACCGTCATGGGAGAAGGTCAAATAATAAAGGTCAAACCTGTTCTGGGACAGAGATCCCAGGACGGAAAGCTGTTGCTTTGTTTATGAGTTGGTTAATTATTGATTAACAATTCATGATTTATAATTTTAGACTTAGATGGATAGGACATCTTAGGAGGATGGATGATAGTAGAATACCAAAGGATATCTTTTTTGGTGAATTACAGATGGGTAAGAGATCTCAGGGTCGGCCTCTACTACGATACAAAGATGTGTGTAAGCGGGACATGATTGATACAGGCATTGATAATGCACATTGGGAGCAAGTCGCCGCTGAACGTATTGCATGGAGGGCAAACATCAGAAATGGAATAAAGACAAAGGAGTAAATTATTGCAGATAAGTCACACACCGAGCTTGTGAGGCGTATGATGGTGCATGACGGTGGAAATAACCACGTGTTCACATGCATCCACTGTGAACGAACATTTACAGCGCAAATTGGCCTTATCAGTCACACTCGCTACCGCCATAGTTAAAAGTTATTATGCTTTTTTAAAGCACAAACTATCGTCTGTCAAGACGGCAAGGTGCCAATGATGATGATGATTTATAATTTGTTAATGCTATGTTAATGAATTATGATGTATATAATTTATTAATGGTGTATAGTCATTAATGAGTTATGTTGAATTAATTGATCAATTGGTTAAGTGATTAATTAATTGTTGAGTTTGCTAGAGGAGGAGGATATGTCCGACTGGACACCTCCTAGATAAAGTAACCGCTACACTGAAAGATAAGTAGGTGTATTCAATGGTTGTTCGTGGGGAAGAAACAGGATTGAAATAACATCAGGTAGTCGGAACCTATGTCAGAGTCAATCAGTCTACTCTGGTGCTAACGGGCTAGATGTTACCCAGACGAGTTACTTAACTATACACTTGACTACTATTGCTTTCTCTAGCACCCTTGCCTTAAAGCGGATCCTATCATTTGTTGTAGTCTATGTGATCAACTATAAGTCAATGTTGGCTCAAACTTAACAGGAACTCATAACTTCAATGGACTTCGGAACAATGAAGAAATTATGCGGCAGACGCTTCTTGATAAATGAGAAAACATCGCTGTTTATTATGCAGCTGTCAAAGAGTAAATGTACTTACATAAATAGTCCTCTACCTGGTCTGTGACACCAGGCCGGCGGCAGAATGAAAACTTAACTATCCGTGCGTGTACTACCCGTTATTTCTCCTCAAGATCTCGTCACCGGTATTCCTCCTTTTCGTCTACCCATCCGTTATGATGCCGTAAGAATCAGTGTGTCTAGGTGACCTCTGCTCATAATTGTTTCAGTTGACGTTGATTCATTGCTTGATCTCCCAAATGTCATTTATCCACTATCCTTCCATCAATTCTCCACTTTCTCCAGCAATGCCAGTGTCTATCCGTCTCTTCAAATGAGTCCACTGCCCGCCTTCTATCTCTTCAGAAGCCGCCTTAGTCCTTCTCGAACTTAGAAACACAACCGTTCTGCTTGATGAAAGTCACAGCGTATCCAATCCTTACGTTCCGTCGTCACGTTGTCATTCCCGTGACGCATTCCCGCATCCCTTGGATTCAGTGCATAGTCGGGAATTCTCCTTCTACTTTCTGTCTAGCGTGTAACGGGCACCTGCCTCATGGCAACCCTCATGCATCTATTTCTGTGATAAGAGTTGATCTAATGTGGATGATCAATGATATCATATATGATATATATATATATATATATATATATATATATATATATATATATATATATATATATATATATATATATATATATATATATATCTGATGCATGTGTTATAGTTGAGGTGCATGTTTCAGGATCTGTTTATATAAGATGGAGATTCACGAGTTAGACCATAAACTCAATGGGACCAGCTTACTCCAGTGCCAGTCAAGGTGATGTTTGAGGCAATACTGGGAGCGGCCATCTGAATCTGCCAAAGTCAACACATGAGAGAATCTGAGTTTAGAATGATCCGGTGGGTCTATGCTAAGACCACCGCGACGAGTCCGACGAAGATTTAGTCACCCGATCCAGGTTGGATCTAGTACTGAAGCGTCTCTTGATTCACACCGGTAATGTACTGGTGTAGTTCTAAGGTAACTCAGTGGTGATCTGTGTTCTCTCAAGGAAATGAGTTCCAGTTATGTTGATGAGAGTGAACTCTGTTTAATAGTCACGACGATGGCCAGTTTATTATGTTTCAGGCCCGCCTGGGTCGTACTGAGGTCCAATGTATAAATTCATTTAAACTACGGTGTGAATCTACAGTTGCGATCCTTTCTTAAACCTGAACTTGGTCATGTGACCTACAACAGTGGTTTGCTATATTCTAGGAAACACCGGAAGGACATACTTGTTCGGGTAGGGATCGACCCCATTCCTAGGTGTTGGTGGACAATGACATTGTAAGCTGCGAAGGTATTAAATACCTACAGAACTGTGTATAATAGTGTCAGCGTGAAGGTGGTGAGTTCTTACATTCATCTGTTGGAGCATTCAATTGTGACAGTGTTGTTATATGGAGCCAGCGCTCCAGTTATACTTTGCCGATAAGTTCATCCCATTAACTTGAGATGCCGAAGGGCAAACAGGCTCTTATATACTAGGGTATTGTGCTATAGTACTTATCATCAGTTAGGGGCATCTAGAATTCTAGGGTCGGCCCAGACGTCATCAGCGGAGTGGAACTTGTGAGTTATTACGTCATCGAGGGATGACCAGCGAACTTTGGTGAAGTGTCCGTCAGGTATCAGACATACGCCTGACCAGTCCTAGATCCTACACACAGTGGAAGGAGAGAACTTTGGAAGAGTCAACGACTTGGAGTTCTTCTGCACTGAAGGTTCATCGGGTGAGTCGTTAACCACGACGGAACGACAGCACGAACTGAAGTCACATGCTCCGTAATGAGGACTGATCATCTGTAGATCTTCTCGCTGTTCTCCAACAGCAAGTGTACATATTGTCTTCTATCCAGGCTTTTCAGCCATCCCTCTCTTAGTTCAGTTGACATATTCAGAAATTAAATTTTTCTTTCTTAGCCATGGCTTTGAGTGCTAGTATGACTGTTGTCTTGTCCGAGCCCCTGTGGGTAGGAATCCATAGGTGGGGAGGGGAAGGTCAGCTGTCTCGGCTTGTGTAGGGCCCTGTAGATGTAAAGTCCTATTGGGGTGGTCGGAGCAAAGGCTGGGGATATTAACTATAGTAACATACCTGTCCAAGCCCCGGGGGTCTTGTTACAGCAACAAAGGTAGTTGTAGTAGTAGTAGGGGTAGTAGTGAGAGTGTTGCCTTATGATTTGTATATAGGACGTCCGGTTAGTCAGGTCTTAGATATAACTGAGCTGCCATATGACGGCTCTACCTGCTTTCTGTCAGCGACTAACTTTGGTCAGCGCTCACAATATCGACACTCCACATTGAGCCAACGGTGTCGGGTTGAGGAGAGCAATTGGAAGGATACAAGCGTTATCCTGGTGCGAGGAAATGCAACCTAAAGACTAAATCAAAGCAAGAGGTGGCAGTCATGTGTTATAAATCATTGTCAACTGGCGTAGACAGAGGCGCCACGGATTACCTCTAACGGTAGGAGACACCTAGAGGTGTCACATATCAGCCACCGCCTGTCTCAAGCTGGGCATACCCCCAGCCAAATGGGTGTTGATCCTCTTCAGTCTGCCTGCTTTAATTGGTGCTTGGGCCTAGGACAAATTCTGAATCGCATGATGTAAAACCAATACACCAGGCACTAAATAGAAAAATAATAGAAATCTCAAGCTACGGCTTGCAACATGAAACATAAGAACCACATGTCCGGGATTTTCCACTGATCTGATGCATTCTGACGATGTGAGAAAAACGGCTGTGATTGATGCCGAACTCAATAGTCTTAACATTGATCATGATGGCCTGCAAGATACTCACCTATCCGAGGAAGGGTTACTCAAGAAAAACTATTACACCTTATATTTGGAAGGGTATAGGGCAGGAAGTAAACTGACAGCATGGAGTGGGCTTTTCAGTGAAAAATTCACTACTGGGAATGACTGAGAATGACTTGCTCCTTTGTCTTTATTCCATTGTCTTTTTTGTCTTTATTCCATTTTCGTTTTATCCTCACGTCGTCAATATTGGTCAAGTCAATGGAAAATCTTGGACACATGGTTCTCAAGTTCTAGGTTGCAAGCCGTAGCTTGAGGTTTCTATTTTTCTTTTTATTAGTACCTGGTGCATTGGTTTAATGGCATGCTATTCAGATTTTGTCCTAGCCCCAAGCACTCATTGAAGCAGGCAGGCTGTGGCGGATCAGCACCCAATTGGCCGGGGGCTGCCCAGCTTGAGGCGGGCGGTAGCTGATCAGTGAGACATGTAGGTGTCTCCCACCGTCAGAGGCAAAGCGTGGCGTCCATGTCTACGCCAATTGATAGGGACTTATAACCCGTAACAGTTGCCTCTCCCTTTGATTCCGAGACCGGTTAAGACCAGGGATGGAGTTATTGCCACTCCATAGAACAAAACCTGGGTTAACATATAGAGATCATCTGTTGCCCATGCAGCATGATCCCTCTCTCGGCCTGCCTAGTTCACTCCAGAGGAAAGGTAACAACTCTAAATTTGGAACAAGACAAGCTGCAGAAGCTGCCGGATCAGCAAAGCAATGCTCTAACTGTCCGCCTGTTGGAGCTTCGATCCTAGACCAGCTGCCAACCAAGGCTTAGGGCCTGGTCTGCCCTGCCATGACATTATGTCTTTAGACTGCATTTCCTCGCACCAGTGTAAGGCTTGTACCCTCCCAATTGCGCTCTTCCGCCCGAAGCCGTTGGCACAATGTGGGGTGCCGGGTTTGGTAACCGCCGCCCAACGTTCGGCGCTAACAGAAAGTAGGTAGTACCGTCTACTGTTATACGGTAGCTCAGTCATATCTGACTAAGACCTGACACCTGACTGAGATTCTAGCTGGAGGTAATTAAAGACTACCATCTCTGCGCTTGGCAACCTATTGTGGTTTTGCCACCATAATCACCGAATAATCAACACCGACACTCACTTCTTATGACGATGTGGATGATTCCTTCTATGGTGAGTTAAATTCTGTGACCAAGGCAGTACCAAAATCTGACTACATTTGTATGTGTGGTGATTTCAATGCTCGTGTGGGCAAGGACTCGAGTTCATGGCTAGTGTGCCTTGCAAAATACAACATTGGTAGCATGAATGAAAATGGGCAAAGGCTGCTGAAGCATTACACCAGAAACGATCTATGATTACAAATTCAATGTTTAAAACAAAAGAGCGGCACAAAGTTACATGAAAACACCAAAGATCCGGCCATTGGCATTTGCTGGACTTCAGCATAACACGGCGACAACATTTGAAACAAGCATCATTAACTAGAAGTTACCACAGTGCTGATTTTGATACTGATCATTGATTGTTGCAAGGGTTAGATTGAGACCAAAGAGAATCTACACATCTAAATGCATATCTATCCCCAGCATTAATATTAAGATCCTGATAAGTGTTTTGAGTTCCAACAGCAGCTTGAAGACGTTGTACAGCAAGATAAATATGGGGTATACTAAAGAACACTCTCTATAAAACAGCGGTGGGGGTTTAAAGGACTTAAAGTCGCTTAAAAGTCGACAGGGTCGACTTCATTGCACCGGGTGTTATCCCATATGGCTCTGTCTCTTTCCGCAGCACGGAAACCGTCGCACAAAGCACGAACTCCGTAGCTTTTAGCGACGACCCACGGGAGTCTCCGAAACATTTAACTCGTAAACCGAAGGGTGCGAACCGGAATCGAACCCACAACCTTCCGAGCACGAGTCAAACGGCTTGACCACTTCGCCACAGAGACTCCCCTAAAGGACTATGGATCACAAGAGGCTGGTCTGGTTTGCAGCAAACAGTCAGACACTCCAGCCCTTTCTTTACTCACTGTTTCATAAGGAAATTGTACTGCAATTGAAATATGGTGTATACTTAAGAACACTCACTCTCTATAAAACAGCGGTAGGGGTTTGTGGTTCTGTGGATCATAAGACGCATAACTCGTAGGCAGCAAACAGCCAGACACTGCAGCCCAGACGATAGCTCTCTTGAGAAACAAGGAAAGAACAACATTAAACACTCTCAGCGAGCTGAAACAAGCCAGGAAGGATGTGCAAAAGGCTGTCAGGCAGTGTGCAAACGACTACTGGATCAAGTTATGCTAGTGCATTCAACATGCAAGTGATAGGAGAAGTATACTGTTCGAAAAAGAAAAAAAAAAGAAACGCAACATTATTGCAGTTTCATTTGCACACTTTTACCAACATTTTATTTTACGGAATTAATGTTTCAATCCTGGCATGAAGAAACTTTCCGACTGTAACAATTAAATGATGTTCATTAAATTTGGTGTGGGCTATTAGCATTTGCAACAGAGGTCTCCGTTTCAGTAAGATGTATGGCCTCCTATGGCCTCTATCAGAGAACGACATCTCGTTGACATGGATCCGATTAGCCGTTTGACCTTGTTGTTGTGGGATGGCTGCCCACTCTTCCCGCAGTGTAAGAGACAACTGTCGGAGATTGGCTGGAGACAACTGTCGGAGATTGGCTGGAGCCACGTCTCGCTGGCGGAGTCGTCTGTCGAGTTCATCCCATAAGTGTTCTATGGGGTTCATGTCTGATGACATAGCTGGCCACGGAATAGTCTGGACGTTGTTGTCAGCGAAAAACTGGGTGGTGAATTGTGCCAGATGAGGTAGAGCGTTATCCTACTGAAAATCCGACTCTCATGCAGTCAGAAGTGGAAGGACGTGAGGATGAAGAATTTCAGCGACGTATCGTTGGGCATTCTTGCGCTCTTCAATTTGCACCAGGTCACTTCTTCCCATGAAGTTGACCCCCCCCCCCCCACATCAGGTGCACCTCCACCACCATGTGGAGAAGCCTCATCAACGCTGTTCTGGGTGTAGCGCTCACGAACTCTGCGGTAAACTCTTCTTAGTTCATCGTGTCGCTGGAGCACACAAAAAATGATTCATCACTAAACCAAAACCATCTCCAGTCATTGCAGTCGGTTCTGGCGATGCCAGTCCGTAAGTACAGAAACTCTATAGGGTCTTCTAGCCCAAAGACCAGTGTCGTGCAGCCGGTTTCTAACCGTTTGATCTGAAATTCGACGAGCTCCTGGTATTGACTGGGCTGTGAAGGACGTAGGTGCAAATCGATTCCCAAGGTGACGCAGCCGTATGAAGCGGTCTTCGGCAGCAGTTGTGATTCTGGGTCTTCCACTGCGCGGCCGTTCTGCCACTGAGCCAGTTTCTTGAAATCTCCTCCAAAGGCGACTAATGGTGCTTCCAATCACATTACATTCTCTGGCTAATACATTCAAATGAATCTTTTAGTATTAATAGCCTGAATTATTGTCGCATTGATGTAAGAATTTCGGCAAGTCATTTAGCCATCCTGTGTTGGGCAGAGTTGACCATCGATAATACAGATTTAAGTGGTACCCCAGGCTTTAGCAACTTAGGGAGGCCTTAAGGTTGCGTGGTTTGTGAGCCCCGTGGGTGTGAGTGGCTGCGCAGTCGCCTCACTGATAACTTTATTGTCTAAAAGTGACTTTTTTTTTACTTTTGCACCCAAGTCCCTTGATTTGCTATCTTTTGGATCTAACTAAAATTTGGATGGATCCGACAAAGTGGATTCTATTTTCTTTTCGTAGCCCGACATATCCGTCACCACTACCCTTGCCTGGTTTTAGTATTACCAGTTGTTCGTTGGTTTGAAGTGATTTCAGAGTGGTCATGTGATCTTTGGTTAATGGACATTTCTGTTTAGATGGCGTTATGCGATATTGAGGGCGTTATGCGATATCCACCAATTTAGCTTAGAGCAATCTGACCGAGTCAACAGAAGATTGTGTTAGCTTCGTCATTTTTTTTTTTCAATCTGCATTTTGAATTAAGCCTGCGATTCTACTTGGTTAAATCGTTTAGATGTTATACAGAATTTCAATTAATAAGCAAGAGCTTCAGTGTGTATGTTTTTAAGTACAGTCGAAGAAAGACTATGCACGTGTTTATTGGGACTGTCAAGGATCGATGTTGTAGTCTTTTCCAAGCTTAATGATTTGTTCAATCGACCATCATTACGACCACCACCATCTACACCACCATCGATATCATCATCGCTACTACCATCATTAACACCATCATTATGTTCGGCCATGTCTATGACCATCATAGGGTCATTTGTATATAATGATTCTATACGTCCCCCATATCTCTTGGGTAGTGAGATCAGACACTTAGCTCTCTCGTATAATGGTGAAAAACAAAAGGTCCCATGTTCAATTTGCGAACGTTAAAAATCCAACGATAGTTAGAAATCTCAAAGAGCGGGCGTTGACCTGCTGCCCTGACACAATTATTAGGAAAGAAAACCTACCCACGGGTAGACAGAGCCCGTTATCTTGGATTGAATCTGTCTAGAGGAGTGGTTCTCAACCTTGTTTGGCCCTTGCACCGTTTCACCATATGTTCAGAATGTCATTCATCCCCTTTAGTATTTCCTCCCTATAAATTCCCCCTCCCCCTTCCGCCCCTATACAAGATATGTAAAAATGGAGGCTAAATTTAATAACACATACTAGAACAAGTCTAGACGTCTACATAAAACGCGATTTTTTGGTCTACCTACGTTATAAAACGAACGTCAGAAGAACGAGAAGTACAGAAACGTAAAGTATGGAGGGAAAAACACTATCAAGTAATCGGTTCTTGTATTAACGATATCTTGAAATAATCTTAATTCCCCCCCCCTCCCGCCCCCCGGAAACCCTATATCCCCCCCCCCTCCGAGGGAGAGAGGATTCTCCACCGGTTGAGAACCACTGGTCTAGAGGAAGCAGACCTTCACAAATGCATGTTGGCAGCGGGGTAGGGGTATAGCCCCTATCGATGGAGAAGTAAAGCGTCTCCTTCCCTCCTCTAGCCTACGGGACACCCTTGGGCAAGGTTGAGTACCCGTTTAGCCCCCCGATCAGGGTTACGTCCCAAGTTCAAGGTATATCCTTCGTGTCTAGGAACTGCATGGCTGTGGGGAGCACAGTCGATAATGGAGACAGTCAAGCTGTGGCACGGGCGGGGCTTGGTTGATGGACATCTTGTCCCGGGCCCCTCGCCCAGCACGAGGGCACTACTGGGGTGACCGTGAATAAACCCTCACATACACAACATCAAATATGCTATTAAACTTCCTTTCTAAGAATCATCGCTGTAATAAGGGAGTACTTTCTATGCGCTTGATATCATATTCAGCGATCAGTGTAGATGGATGGAAGAGAAGAAGGCGATGAAATGGAGAGAGAATTAGGCGTAGAAATAGAAAGGCAGGAGCCAAGAGAGTAAGAAAAAAAAAACACACACAACATCTAAGATTCAATATATTAGAGTAGGCTATTGGAATTGTCGCAGTCCCAGGTAGAGAGGGCAAGAACTGGAGAAGCTGATTTGTGTCTGTGATGTCAACGTGCTGCAAGAATTGAATGGAAATGATTACCGTGTCATGATATTTGAGCCACATAAATCAGACTGGACAGGGGAGACATGGACATGGTCTGTTATTAGAGAAGGGATTTAACATGAGGTTCTAAACCTAAGTCAGTGGAATAATAATGCAAGAGAGATGCAGGGTATAAAAATAGAGATTGGGGTGTTTGAGCTGGGACATTATAAATGTATACGCCGCAGTAGATTCTTTTGTCACAAAGGAACGATGGGACTGGCTTAAGGAGCTGGAGGTGATCCTAAGCAGTAGGCTTCTCATTTGTGGGGACTTTAATGCACGAAACAGAGAGTGGGACAATACTAGGGGAAACCGACAGGGATGTGCCCTTGCAGAAGCGACGGTGGATTTAGAAGTAGTCTGCATAAACGATTGGGAGGAGGGGGCAACGAGAATAGGAATGAGGTCTGATGATGCAGACACGGTTATTGACATGGCTTTTTATTACCCAGTTGGCAGTATTGGATGTCCTGGGTGATCATGGGAGTGACTATCTACTCCTTTCAGTATTGATTTCTAAGTCCAACAAGAGCAAGGTTGTGAGAGCTCGTAATCCCTTTACATTTGAGTGGAAAAGCACCCTTCTGGGACGCCTCACACAGAGGGCATGCAGTGTCACTAGCAAACCTATTTATGTGCAGCCTCCATGGTGGACCTCCGAGGTGGGACGGACATGGAGATCAAAGAGAGCGGCAGTTAAACAGTTACAGAAAGTGCGGCGGACACCCCAAACCTCACAAGAGGAAATAGAGTAAGCTTCGAAAGAAAAGAAAGATACGGCGGAGGAATTCAAGCGCTGTGCAGCAGAGGCCAAAAGAGAGAAATTGGAAAACTTTATGAATGAGATTGGAGGAGATAAAACACTCGGAAATTTCTGAAAAATACACAGACAGATGTAAAGGAAAGATCGTCTGCCACAGTGGATACAATATACAGAGATAGCAGTTCGCCTTTGATAGACAAAGAGAAAGGGGAAGCTTTCTAGAACGATAGGGACATCAGAGATTCAGTTAGAGAAGACTTCTCAGGTACCATTAAAGATACCTATTATGAAGATATCATACAACCGGAAGATATAAAAATGTATTGGAAAAAAGAAACACCGCACCAGGGCCCGTTGAGGTTAAATACGCCCACATGATGGATGAATGATGGAGAACTCATGGAGATAGCTGCTTGCTTTAACCTGAGCATCAGGAGGTCATAAGTACCCCAGGATTTGGTGCACAGCTATTTAACACCACTTCATAAACCAGACGACAAAGAGCATTCAAAGCTAAATGGGTTTAGGATTATCACCCTACAGAATTAAAATGAATTCGCATATCCTTTTACAGGACATCGCTGTCAACAGCAGCATCTTTAAGCTGTATGTTGATTTCTTGGCAAGATTACGCTCAGTAGTTTGCCATTGCTTTCTGAGCGGCCGGCTCAGTTATCCCGCAAGTCACCAGCGGGGGACGAACCGCTCCCAGTTCTCGCCCGCTACGAGACTCTGCGTGATAAACGGGATTACGGAGAAAGTGGTGTAACCCCTCGGCCAGAGAGACTGGCACCCTACAGAATACGTTTGGCAAAATGCTGGAGAAGATCGTTGCTGTTAAGCTTCAGGAATATTTAGAATGGGAAAAGCTCCTCCAGTAAGGTTTGGGAACTTGCCGGCCAGGGAGGGATACTTGGTTAATTGTAGCCACTTTTGCTTATGCTGTTTATGAAGAGTCCCAAAAACAACAGAAAACGGCGGTGGCAGCACTCGATCTCGAGGACGCGTACAACAGAGACAGATACGATATTTTGATGTACGTTCTTATGGAGAAGAGTGTCTGTCCTTGGTTGGTGAACTGGATTGCAGCTGTTCTGTATTCTCGTAGAGTGATTATCCGGCTGGGAATATAGATCTCAGAGCCATGTATCATAGCCCCCGGACTACCACATGGGTCAGCAATATCACCTGTGCTTTTCATTGTGTACATGAGCAAGATTGCAAGTCTCGAAGCACCAGTGGCCGGAAGGATACTAACATTTGTAAATGATGTTCTCGCATACAGGCAGGGGAGGGATAGAAATCAAACAGCTCAGGAGCTGCAAGCGACAGTGGAAAAACTGAAGGATTACTCTACAGAGATGAATGCTGTCATTAACACAGAAAATGCATCTATCTTGTGGTGCTCTCTGGACAATAGGATTGTTAAAGCTGACCTCCAAAGCCTCACAATAAATGGTAGACCTGTGAATAGAGAAAGCAGACTGAAGGGAATCACTGTTGATAGAAGCCTGCCTTTAGGTATCATGTTGAAATGCTGGTTACAAAATGTCAGAAGGGGCTCAATGCTCTGAAGAGTATGGCAGAAAGGGATATGGAGCAGAAAATGTTATTCACACTTTTTCAGCGCTGGATCATTTCAGTGGTAGAGTTTGGACTAGGAATGCTCACTGTCTCTAACAGTCAACAAGTGAAACTAGAGCACAAGCAGAACAAAGCCATGCGGTTGATTCTGGGGTGTACAAGGGACACCCTGATAGTGTGTATGCGATACATCCTGGCGTTGCCGACCATTGCGGACAGACGCAAAGTGTTGCAGGCAAGGTCATACCTCAAGGTAGCTGGGGACAATGAACACCTCCTGCTTCATTCCCTGGGTGCAGTTAAGGGCACCATTAGTATTGGAACTCTACGCTGGCTGTAAAAAATAATGACTGAGCACTTATGGGAATGCCCTGAGTGCAATGATGTCGGTTCATGACTCAACTCAATTCAACACAAATGCATGCCGAAGTCGGGCACACTGACTGTGAGGTGCATAACTGACGGTGTGATACACTCTCCTCGAAAGAGGAATGAAGAAGAAGAAGAAATCATCAAACTATAGGACAGTGCATTGCAGCAGCATTTATTTGTGTTACTACATGTATTATATTTGATACCATTATCTTATTTGAAATGATTTCCTTGAGTCCAGAATCAATCAATCAATCAATCAATCAATCAATCAATCAATCAATCATGTGCCATGCCTGAAAGCGTGAGCGGTCATGACTCGCCATTTCACTCGATCACCAGAGTCGTGGATCAGCTCAGTATTCCCCTCTCGACCATGCCATGTGGTCAAGCCATCCAGGTATTTACTTCTCGGTCTTCCTCTTGGTCTGTTCCCTACGATCTTGCCAGTTGTCACTAAGTTCTCCTATCCATTTCTTCTCATGTCCAAACAATTTTGACTGTCTACGTCTAATTTCTCTAATCAATTTACGATTTTCATTTGTCTCCTGTAGTACTTGGTCATTGGTTTTTCTGTCTGTCCATGGTATTCTTTGCATTTTCCTCAGAAACCACATTTCTGCAGCCATCAGATGTTTTTCAGCTTGTCTGCTCATTGTCCAAGTTTCACATCCATACAAAAGAACAGGTTCTATGTAGTACATCAACACTCTTTTTCTCATTTCAATTGACATCTTTTTATTGGTCAGTATGTTTTTAATTTTGCTAAAGGCTACTTTCGCCATGGCGATTCTTGTTCTAATCTCTACAAGGCATCTCCCATCAGATGTTATGAGTGTTCCGAGATAATTGTACCGATTCACTTGTTGAAGAATATTCCCATTTAATTGTATATTACATTATGGTATTTCGTGTGACGACCATAATCTGTGACTTTTTACACTTTAATTCTAA
>OY992883.1:41212315-41335350 GCA_963921405.1 Cepaea hortensis
TATCATTCCTTGATGCAGATACTGATAACAGCAGCACATTACACGAAGAAAGGAAAGGCACCAATAACATGCCTGGGGTCATTAACATTATCGGCCCTAAGAAATAATAGACGGAGGTAAAATGGGGCTGGATAGTAGGTCCCCGGAGGGGGCAAATGAGAAGACAGTGATATAAGGGGGAGTCGAGGAGAAGTCAGCCGGCTAGTGTAGTTGTGGGGCAGACAGTTTGAGCGGTGAGGTAGTGTGTGTGTGGAGTCAGGAGACTGGATAAGACAGTAGAGTTTTGGGAACCGACAGTAGAGGTCGGCGGTCCGGGAAAATTTAAGGATAGCGGAGAGTTGGGAAGAGAGCTCCGACCGGTGGTGTTTGAAGGATAGTTAGTTGAAGTTTAGACAGAGAGAGGGTCGGATAGTTTTGTTGAGGCCTAGACCCAGTGTGGGTTGGATCGAGTGAATTCGGGCCAGGAGAGTTGCTGGTTAACTGCTGTGGCGGATGAGATTAAGTAGGCCTTGAGAAGGCAGTGTTATTCGAGTGTTCCGTTGTGATGAAGATATATTCTGAGAGAATTATTGTTCCTGGATTTATATGTTGTGTGTCCGTGTTAATTCATCATTAGAAGGAAATTATGTGCGAAAATTCATTCTTGTTCACTGACTGGTGGGTGTGTGCTGCAGTGGTGACTTATGGTGTGAGACAGGTCGCTAGCTCAGCTTCCACTCTGCAGTGATATAGAAGGAGCATTAGAATATAGACAACGACCAATCTCATTCTGGTACAAAAGAGCTTGTGTCAGAGAGGTTATTTGGGAGCTACGTCCGGTCAAGGAACTCGATGAAATAGAGAGAGATTAATGGGGACTCTTAATGTGGGCTTGTCGCTTAGAGAGGATAATGTGTTCAGAGACATTAGTTGGGTGCGCAGTCACAACTAGAATTGTGTCACGACGAACAATCAACATATCCAGTACACGGACAGTTTCAATAGTATCTGGAAGAATATTCGTCAACAAATCAAAAGCTAGCAGACAACTATAAGGCAGTGTGTGCGTCAGATAATGAATGCAGACAGTTCAAGAGCGGGTCAGCACAGGTAAACTTTACCGCTGTCAGGAGACAACGATAAAGACAGGATTGGAAAACCAAAGATAGCGGACAGTTCACGAGGGGCCACCACAGGTAAAAATAACAGTGCACACTCGAAGAAGGAGAGTGGACGGTGACGGGTTGTCCACAAAACATAGACAGCGAGTATTTTCTTAGGGAGTCCTGTGCGAGCTGAAGCGTTTTCAGAGTTCAAGAGTTCGTCGCAGGTAAAAGGACGGGTGGGGCGCCATAGGTCAAATACTGGTGAAATACGTGTTTATGAGAAAGTGGGGAACACACAGAAGTGACAATTGTTGCTCCACACAAAAGGAATTAAAACGGGAGATGGATGGTGGAATTTTGTTTTGCCCGTAACATATTCAAGTCTGGTGTGTGGGGTCGCTGAATGTCAATCAATCAATCAATCAATCATGTGCCATGCCGGAAAGCGTGGGCGGTCATGACTCGCCATTTCACTCGATCACCAGTGTCGTGGATCAGCTCAGTATTCCTGTCTCGTCCATGCCATGTGGCCAAGCCATCCAGGTATTTTCCTCTCGGTCTCCCTCTTGGTCTGTTCCCTTCGATCTTGCCAGTTGTCACTAAGTTCTCCAATCCATTTCTTCTCATAACATGTCCAAAAAAATTTGACTGTCTACGTCTAATTTCTCTAATCAGTTTACGATGTTCATTTGTCTCCTGTAGTACTTGGTCATTGGTTTTTCTGTCTGTCCATGGTATTCTTTGCATTTTCCTCAGAAACCACATTTCTGCAGCCATCAGATGCTTTTCAGCTTGACTGCTCATTGTCCAAGTTTCACATCCATACAAAAGAACAGGCTCTATGTATCCCCTCAACACTCTTTTTCTCGTTTCAATTGACATCTTTTTATTGGTCAGAATGTTTTTCATCTTGCTAAAGGCTACTTTCGCCATGGCGATTCTTGTTCTAATCTCTTCAAGGCATCTCCCATCAGATGTTATAACTGTTCCAAGATAATTGTACCGATTCACTTGTTGAAGAATATTTCCATTTACTTGTATATTACATTGTGGCACTTCTTCCTTCCTACTGACGACCATAACCTGAGTCTTTTTACAATTTATTTCTAACCCCAGTTGCTCACTGTGTACAACAACCGCATAAACTAATTGTTGCAGGTCCTGCGCATTGTCTGCAATTAATACTGTATCATCTGCATATTTAATGTTATTGATGTTTCGTCCTCCAATGCTGATTCCGCTGAATGTATGAGAAAAAAATAGCAGACGCTACGGTGAGGACAGCGAGTGTTTGTGTATGAGGAGAACTTTCCAGTGGTCGCTGAAAAGGGGGGAACATTACTTCAGGTAACAGCAAAAATCCAGTGCGTGCTATTTTTACAATGAGAAACTGAGATGACCTTGCGATGTACGAGGGAAAGTTACTGAAAAATTTTCCACTAGAACTAGATACACAAGATGTTTTGCACTGAAACCAGGATGTATTTTCGTCGTTAATGTCGGTGTGTTATCGTCATCAGCGTGTCACTGGGAAACAATCCACAACAGAAATAAGGTGCCGTCACCTCAAGAATGGTCGTATTTCTCTACCAAAAAAAAAAGGTCTTGCTAAACAGATTTAAAGCACTGGACATTCGTTGCCATTTTTTTTTGGTTTAGCCTTGTTGGTAAAAGTGAAGCCGTACCATTAATTCAAGGTGACAGCGACCACGCAGATACACATTAATTGACTTTAAAGTTATTTTCATCTCCCCAAAACGCAACGAAAACCCTATAGTTCTGACAAAACAGGAGCTATAACATATATTATACAATCACGTGCCAACGCCGCAGGGAGGGTTACAAAAACGTTACGGACTGTGTAGAGACAAGGCGTTCGGACAATTACCATCATCTTAAACGGAACTCGTTATCACCATGCCAAAAAAAAAAAAAAAAGTAACAACGCATCAAAACAGTAATTCGTTGTTGGGATCTAGCGAGGTAGTCACTTCAAAACATTGACCATCAGACATTCCCAGGCGATTATTGAAAATTATTAGAAACAAACTCAGGACTTTTGTGAGAGTGTCAACAGCTTCCCTGTGGTGAAAGGAACAGATGGAAACTGAAATTGCACTAAAAAATTAGAACTATCATCTAAGGGTCAAAGTGAGGAAGGCAGAAGATCTTCGCAGTCGTCACAACGATTGAAATTGCCATATTTTACGGACCGAGACAATCTTAAAGCTTATCTTAGTAGATTTGAAGCGTCTGTGAAAGCTTTAGGCATTCCAGAAGGAGCATATGCTATGAAGCTGAGTGAGTACCTGACGAGAAAGGCCCTAGATACCATGTTCAATTTACCTGTGGCAGAAAGAAACAACTGTCACGAGTCAACAAGAGTGCCACGAGTTACAGAGTGTACAGAAGATGAAGTAGTTTATTGGGACCAGAAACATAGTTTAAGCAGTAACGAGGTAGATAACAAAAGAAAACATAGATTAGATAGTATAGCTGAAGAAGAGGCACTTGAAGTAGACATAGGGACTGAGGACAAGGATAGTACAACTGAGCAGGTGAGAATAGATCTCAAAGGTACCTTCAGGGACTCCCAGAGACAAGATACTACTCTGGACAAATGTTTCCAACGGTGTAGTAAAGGAGAACATAAGCAATCAAAGAAATGAAGAACAATATGCTCACTCGCCGTTTTTCAGGTGACAAAACTACACGTAGGCAAGTAGTAGTACCCTTAGCACATAGAGACCGATATACAAGAACAGCTCAGGATATTGCATGTGCAGGGCACATATGAATAATGCGTACGCAGCAGAGAGCAGGGTGCCAATTATATTGGCCAGGATTTAATAAAGAGGTCAAACTAAACAGAGAGTCTGGTGTAACCGTGCAAGATGCAGATAGGAAAATTAAGTCAGTTCAAAATAGTGCTAACGACATCACTGACCCAGGGTTAGGGATAGAATACAGGTGTTTTAAATATATAGGAACCATGAGTGATGAGTATAGGAAGGGTAGACGCATTATCGACAGGAATCGGCGGATGTTTGATGCAAGAAAATAACCACCTGATATAGGGTCAGTAATAAATAGTTTGTTGTGTCTGGAAGATATTAATAGACCTGCGGGTACACAAATATAATGTTTTCTATGATATGTTGATTATTATGCGATGTATTAGCTCACGCATTTGTACACAAGATGGAAAGTGGGTTGTATTGATGTGTGGGGAATATGGAAGGTTACTATGACTATTTGATGTATTATTTAGTGTGGTAGCTGGAGTAAGATGGAGTCATACTTACGGCTACCCAGGCAATGTTACTGGGTCATTATTTTTGTTTTGTCATTTGAAAACGATGTTTTCTTTTGAGGAGGGGGTAATGCAACATGCCTGGAATCATTAACATTATCGGCCCTGAGAAATAATAGACGGAGATAAAATGGGGCTGGATAGTAGGTTCCCTGGAGGGGGGGGCAATTGAGTAGACAGTGATTAAAGGGGGAGTTGAGGAGAAGTAAGCCGTCTAGTGTAGTTGTGGGACAGACAGTTTGAAAGGTGGGGTAGTGTGTATGGAGTCAGGAGACTGGATAAGACAGTAGAGTTTTGAGAACCGACAGTAGAGGTCGGCAGTCCGGGAAAATTGAAGGATAGCGGAGTTGGGAAGAGAGCTCAGACCGGTGGTGTTTGAGGGATAGTTAGTTGAAGTTTAGACCGAGAGAGGGTCGGGTAGTTTTGTTGAGGCCTTGACCCAGTGTGGGTTGGATTGAGTGAATTCGGGCCAGGAGAATTGCTGGTTAACTGCTGTGGCGGATGAGATTAAGTAGGCCTTGAGAATGCAGTGTTATTCGAGTGTTCGGTTGTGATGAAGATATATTCTGAGAGAATTATTGTTCTTGGATTTATATGTTGTGTGTCCGTGTTCATTCATCATGAAAAGGAAATTATGTTTTTAGAAAGTGTGAGATTGTTAGTTTTGCCCGGGAAAGGCTCGGTGTAGCTAGAAGTTTGCATCGACAATTTTACACTTCAGAGGTTTATTTGATAAATAATACATTTTATTTTGACATACAAACACGGTATACCTCAGCTGCATACATCTGGGTATTACATTGATCTGCGGATTCACAAGCTTACCTCGAGTATACGATCAAACTGCCGTTTACTTGTTTGAAAAGACAGGTCACTTTGGCTCTCTGACTCTCTGTCAGGGCTGAATTGAAAGAAGTGAGCGGGTTTTGAGAAATGAACGCTTGAGCAGGTCAGAGTTGTGTCACATGACCCGCTCCCTCCAATAACGTTTTTAGTTGTGGACGCTGTAATTTCTATATTTAGCCTACATCTGTCTATCTCGAGTGTCAAGTTGTGTTCGTTCCTTTTCGTGCGGCCAATTGTGAAACGTTTTTTTGGTTCTGGTGTGTAAATGTTGACGCACTGCAAAATGATGGTTGTTGATTATGTCACATAGACTACACACAAACTTCACGCAAAACAGAGAAAGTACATCCATCATTAAAAGAGAATGGGAGATTATCTTATACACACGAAGGGACATAAGTAGTTCTTACGGGGTAAGAAATCACACCCTTTTATAAACTACAGTTGCTACCCAAATGTACAGAAACCATAATGACAGACTTACTCCCTTGTGCGTCTGACGAATTAGTTCAAACTAATTTGATACATAGCAGACAACGTGTCACTAAGTATAATATGCGTGACACAAGGGGGGGGGCAGGAGCGTGTCAGAGTTCCAATTATGTGAGAGAGAGGACATACGACAGAGACAGGACAATGGGTATATCATGAGCAGAGTAGACAGGACCTTACACCCAGTGATAGACAGCACATAAGACATAGACTGGACAGTGTCCTTGAATGACAGCCCAACCGTGGACTTAACGACCTGAGACACCAGCCATCAGTAGACGGGTGAAGGACGGGACAATATCCAAGAAGACCGAGACATCCTACTTAGCATGAGTAATACTTTCTCTCACACAGGGGTCAGGAACCACGTGACCACCAACTGTGTGAGAGAAAGATCAGACTGGACTTGACTGCGGTGGCGAAAGGATGTGTTTAGGATATTTAGAGAGAGTGTGCGAATACCTGACAGCGGTTTGCTATTGCTTAGGGAGCGTGGCATTGTTTGCCTTGTGCGCTAGTGTGATATAAATTCTATGATACGAGAGCGTGTGAGTGTTTTGCTAGCTGTTACAACAGATTGTTGTTAGATATTGTCAAATGTAACTGAAGATTGATGAAGATGTACATATTTCATTGGTAATAAATTCATTGACATGTATATTGTGTGACATGTTTCACTTTCCTGTCAGTATGGTGACGAACGAGCGACTGAGACGCTGACATAGGCCGAGATGTGGATCATGCTGCTTGGGCCACACAATTCAGCTCAGGCATTGTGCTATGGATTTGAGTTGAGTTGAGTTGAGTTGAGTCCAGAACCGACATCACTGCACTAGGGGTATATTCGTAAGTGCTCAATCCTTATTTTTAACAGCCAGCGTAGAGTTCCCATACAATTGGTGCAATCTGATTATCTGTCCGTCTTGCTCTAACTCTGAGTGACGACTGTCGACCAGATCCTCTGACCACCCCTTGCTGCTGCATTCTCTCTAGACCATGATAGTCTATATGTTCTTCTGCATTAATCAAATTCGACTAGAAGCCCTTCACCACATCTTGCCTTATTATGCATCATATCACATCTTAATGACGCGGCACCAGTCAATCTGACTGACTGTTAATTTTCAATCACACCATAGTGTCACAGAGAAAAGATCCAGCGAATGCTCACAACCTGCGACCTCTGAATCGATGCAAGTTATTCTGTACGAAGCATGCCAGTCTTCACCTGTGCCAGCATGCTTTGTGAATCAGTTACAATCACATTATGCGTATACAGATTGTTCTCGACACAGCGGAAAGCTGCAGTAACCTTCTCTACCTCCATTCTCAGACTTGAGATTGTGGTGTCATATGCCAAGATCTCCTTTACTAGTTGCATATCCTTTACAGGACGTAGCAGTCAACCCCAGCATTTTTGGCTGTTCGTCATTCCTGGTCAAGCTTACGTTCAGTAGTTTGTCATTGATTTCTGAACGATCGGAACCGTACCATTTCATAATAAAACCAACGTAAGGTGGTCTGCTGCCAAATCGCCCACAGATGTGTTTTGAACGCGAGTATGCGGGATTACGAACTGTGTCCGTAAATCCTTCGCCACGGAGCGTGCCCTTACTAGACATCGGCAAATTTAATGTGCTATGAATCTTCAGACACTTTTAGTTTCCCTCTTAACACAGAGCCACCAGTATAGATAATCACATTACCAAGACGAAAGTAGTCATGAATTAATTGCTGAATTTCAACTTCCGTAGCGCCCAGTGGCCACTCTTTACATTCATGGCCTAGTGTGATTATAACCCCACATTCATTCATTCATTCATTCATTCATTCATTCATTCATTCATTCATTCATTCAGTGGTATGTCTATTGCAGAACCTCGCTCCCATAACAACCTTCTGGAAAACTTCTCGAGCATAAGCAAGATGTCCCACGTCCGATACTCCAATCTGAAGATCATCCGCCACATTCTGCACCCATCTTCTCTTTGGCCTTCTCCTTCATATCTTCATGGGTATACAACCCTTCATTATTGTTCTCTTCAAACTTTCATAACGTTTCAAGTGACCAAAATATTTCAATTTCCTTTGTTTTATCGTCTTTAATGCCCACCTTCTTCAATATTCCGCTGTTGAAGTATGGATAGTAGGTGTCCAGGTCTCACATGCGTATTTTGCATTGGGAAAGATGCATGCTCATAAACATATAATTTTTGTAGTTCTGTTTTGTAGTTCCCTGTGGTGAAAGGAACAGATGGAAACTGAAATTGCACTAAAAAATTAGAACTATCATCTAAGGGTCAAAGTGAGGAAGGCAGAAGATCTTCGCAGTCGTCACAACGATTGAAATTGCCATATTTTACGGACCGAGACAATCTTAAAGCTTATCTTAGTAGATTTGAAGCGTCTGTGAAAGCTTTAGGCATTCCAGAAGGAGCATATGCTATGAAGCTGAGTGAGTACCTGACGAGAAAGGCCCTAGATACCATGTTCAATTTACCTGTGGCAGAAAGAAACAACTGTCACGAGTCAACAAGAGTGCCACGAGTTACAGAGTGTACAGAAGATGAAGTAGTTTATTGGGACCAGAAACATAGTTTAAGCAGTAACGAGGTAGATAACAAAAGAAAACATAGATTAGATAGTATAGCTGAAGAAGAGGCACTTGAAGTAGACATAGGGACTGAGGACAAGGATAGTACAACTGAGCAGGTGAGAATAGATCTCAAAGGTACCTTCAGGGACTCCCAGAGACAAGATACTACTCTGGACAAATGTTTCCAACGGTGTAGTAAAGGAGAACATAAGCAATCAAAGAAATGAAGAACAATATGCTCACTCGCCGTTTTTCAGGTGACAAAACTACACGTAGGCAAGTAGTAGTACCCTTAGCACATAGAGACCGATATACAAGAACAGCTCAGGATATTGCATGTGCAGGGCACATATGAATAATGCGTACGCAGCAGAGAGCAGGGTGCCAATTATATTGGCCAGGATTTAATAAAGAGGTCAAACTAAACAGAGAGTCTGGTGTAACCGTGCAAGATGCAGATAGGAAAATTAAGTCAGTTCAAAATAGTGCTAACGACATCACTGACCCAGGGTTAGGGATAGAATACAGGTGTTTTAAATATATAGGAACCATGAGTGATGAGTATAGGAAGGGTAGACGCATTATCGACAGGAATCGGCGGATGTTTGATGCAAGAAAATAACCACCTGATATAGGGTCAGTAATAAATAGTTTGTTGTGTCTGGAAGATATTAATAGACCTGCGGGTACACAAATATAATGTTTTCTATGATATGTTGATTATTATGCGATGTATTAGCTCACGCATTTGTACACAAGATGGAAAGTGGGTTGTATTGATGTGTGGGGAATATGGAAGGTTACTATGACTATTTGATGTATTATTTAGTGTGGTAGCTGGAGTAAGATGGAGTCATACTTACGGCTACCCAGGCAATGTTACTGGGTCATTATTTTTGTTTTGTCATTTGAAAACGATGTTTTCTTTTGAGGAGGGGGTAATGCAACATGCCTGGAATCATTAACATTATCGGCCCTGAGAAATAATAGACGGAGATAAAATGGGGCTGGATAGTAGGTTCCCTGGAGGGGGGGGCAATTGAGTAGACAGTGATTAAAGGGGGAGTTGAGGAGAAGTAAGCCGTCTAGTGTAGTTGTGGGACAGACAGTTTGAAAGGTGGGGTAGTGTGTATGGAGTCAGGAGACTGGATAAGACAGTAGAGTTTTGAGAACCGACAGTAGAGGTCGGCAGTCCGGGAAAATTGAAGGATAGCGGAGTTGGGAAGAGAGCTCAGACCGGTGGTGTTTGAGGGATAGTTAGTTGAAGTTTAGACCGAGAGAGGGTCGGGTAGTTTTGTTGAGGCCTTGACCCAGTGTGGGTTGGATTGAGTGAATTCGGGCCAGGAGAATTGCTGGTTAACTGCTGTGGCGGATGAGATTAAGTAGGCCTTGAGAATGCAGTGTTATTCGAGTGTTCGGTTGTGATGAAGATATATTCTGAGAGAATTATTGTTCTTGGATTTATATGTTGTGTGTCCGTGTTCATTCATCATGAAAAGGAAATTATGTTTTTAGAAAGTGTGAGATTGTTAGTTTTGCCCGGGAAAGGCTCGGTGTAGCTAGAAGTTTGCATCGACAATTTTACACTTCAGAGGTTTATTTGATAAATAATACATTTTATTTTGACATACAAACACGGTATACCTCAGCTGCATACATCTGGGTATTACATTGATCTGCGGATTCACAAGCTTACCTCGAGTATACGATCAAACTGCCGTTTACTTGTTTGAAAAGACAGGTCACTTTGGCTCTCTGACTCTCTGTCAGGGCTGAATTGAAAGAAGTGAGCGGGTTTTGAGAAATGAACGCTTGAGCAGGTCAGAGTTGTGTCACATGACCCGCTCCCTCCAATAACGTTTTTAGTTGTGGACGCTGTAATTTCTATATTTAGCCTACATCTGTCTATCTCGAGTGTCAAGTTGTGTTCGTTCCTTTTCGTGCGGCCAATTGTGAAACGTTTTTTTGGTTCTGGTGTGTAAATGTTGACGCACTGCAAAATGATGGTTGTTGATTATGTCACATAGACTACACACAAACTTCACGCAAAACAGAGAAAGTACATCCATCATTAAAAGAGAATGGGAGATTATCTTATACACACGAAGGGACATAAGTAGTTCTTACGGGGTAAGAAATCACACCCTTTTATAAACTACAGTTGCTACCCAAATGTACAGAAACCATAATGACAGACTTACTCCCTTGTGCGTCTGACGAATTAGTTCAAACTAATTTGATACATAGCAGACAACGTGTCACTAAGTATAATATGCGTGACACAAGGGGGGGGGGGGCAGGAGCGTGTCAGAGTTCCAATTATGTGAGAGAGAGGACATACGACAGAGACAGGACAATGGGTATATCATGAGCAGAGTAGACAGGACCTTACACCCAGTGATAGACAGCACATAAGACATAGACTGGACAGTGTCCTTGAATGACAGCCCAACCGTGGACTTAACGACCTGAGACACCAGCCATCAGTAGACGGGTGAAGGACGGGACAATATCCAAGAAGACCGAGACATCCTACTTAGCATGAGTAATACTTTCTCTCACACAGGGGTCAGGAACCACGTGACCACCAACTGTGTGAGAGAAAGATCAGACTGGACTTGACTGCGGTGGCGAAAGGATGTGTTTAGGATATTTAGAGAGAGTGTGCGAATACCTGACAGCGGTTTGCTATTGCTTAGGGAGCGTGGCATTGTTTGCCTTGTGCGCTAGTGTGATATAAATTCTATGATACGAGAGCGTGTGAGTGTTTTGCTAGCTGTTACAACAGATTGTTGTTAGATATTGTCAAATGTAACTGAAGATTGATGAAGATGTACATATTTCATTGGTAATAAATTCATTGACATGTATATTGTGTGACATGTTTCACTTTCCTGTCAGTATGGTGACGAACGAGCGACTGAGACGCTGACATAGGCCGAGATGTGGATCATGCTGCTTGGGCCACACAATTCAGCTCAGGCATTGTGCTATGGATTTGAGTTGAGTTGAGTTGAGTTGAGTCCAGAACCGACATCACTGCACTAGGGGTATATTCGTAAGTGCTCAATCCTTATTTTTAACAGCCAGCGTAGAGTTCCCATACAATTGGTGCAATCTGATTATCTGTCCGTCTTGCTCTAACTCTGAGTGACGACTGTCGACCAGATCCTCTGACCACCCCTTGCTGCTGCATTCTCTCTAGACCATGATAGTCTATATGTTCTTCTGCATTAATCAAATTCGACTAGAAGCCCTTCACCACATCTTGCCTTATTATGCATCATATCACATCTTAATGACGCGGCACCAGTCAATCTGACTGACTGTTAATTTTCAATCACACCATAGTGTCACAGAGAAAAGATCCAGCGAATGCTCACAACCTGCGACCTCTGAATCGATGCAAGTTATTCTGTACGAAGCATGCCAGTCTTCACCTGTGCCAGCATGCTTTGTGAATCAGTTACAATCACATTATGCGTATACAGATTGTTCTCGACACAGCGGAAAGCTGCAGTAACCTTCTCTACCTCCATTCTCAGACTTGAGATTGTGGTGTCATATGCCAAGATCTCCTTTACTAGTTGCATATCCTTTACAGGACGTAGCAGTCAACCCCAGCATTTTTGGCTGTTCGTCATTCCTGGTCAAGCTTACGTTCAGTAGTTTGTCATTGATTTCTGAACGATCGGAACCGTACCATTTCATAATAAAACCAACGTAAGGTGGTCTGCTGCCAAATCGCCCACAGATGTGTTTTGAACGCGAGTATGCGGGATTACGAACTGTGTCCGTAAATCCTTCGCCACGGAGCGTGCCCTTACTAGACATCGGCAAATTTAATGTGCTATGAATCTTCAGACACTTTTAGTTTCCCTCTTAACACAGAGCCACCAGTATAGATAATCACATTACCAAGACGAAAGTAGTCATGAATTAATTGCTGAATTTCAACTTCCGTAGCGCCCAGTGGCCACTCTTTACATTCATGGCCTAGTGTGATTATAACCCCACATTCATTCATTCATTCATTCATTCATTCATTCATTCATTCATTCATTCATTCATTCAGTGGTATGTCTATTGCAGAACCTCGCTCCCATAACAACCTTCTGGAAAACTTCTCGAGCATAAGCAAGATGTCCCACGTCCGATACTCCAATCTGAAGATCATCCGCCACATTCTGCACCCATCTTCTCTTTGGCCTTCTCCTTCATATCTTCATGGGTATACAACCCTTCATTATTGTTCTCTTCAAACTTTCATAACGTTTCAAGTGACCAAAATATTTCAATTTCCTTTGTTTTATCGTCTTTAATGCCCACCTTCTTCAATATTCCGCTGTTGAAGTATGGATAGTAGGTGTCCAGGTCTCACATGCGTATTTTGCATTGGGAAAGATGCATGCTCATAAACATATAATTTTTGTAGTTCTGTCTGTCCATAATTTATTCAGTTGTTTTAGCCTTTGACTAAATCCATACCTCAAGAGTTACTTCTCCATACTTCTCCACACAAAATGTGTCTATTACGATGCAAAGTTGCGGCTTTAGAACAAGACATACTTGACAACCGTCCTAGAATTATCTTTGGTGACATTTAATCAATCAGCGCTTTAGAAATATGAAAATGCCAACAAGTATCATCACTTTGTTGTTCACATCACTTGAAAGCTGATGTTTATGTTGTTATGTGTGCCTGATTTGCTTTTGATGGTGTTGTAAATATAAACAGACAATCCACTTACGTGGTTTTCACTGTAACTACAAGTGATACAATTTGCTTTTCCTAGGTTGTGTAAATAATTTTGATGGTTCAAAGGGATCGATTCAACTAAAAAGTCCTCTGACTGCAATCAATAAGGAAAACAATAATAGAGGTAGACCTAGGACAGGAGTATAGTGGGTTAGTCGCCTCTGGTCATGTGTATAGTGCCACGTAATATCAACGGCTACTTATGGGATGTGTTTTCTGTTATGCCTAGGTCTTGCCGCACCAATACCTGATATATTATGGTCTTGCCACTTCCCTGCTTGTCATTTCTGTGTCTTTCCTTTCATCTACCTGTCATTTCTGTTCGTTTCCTATCTTGTGGCTGTCACGTATGTTCTTTTCCATTCTTCTGGATGTCATTTATTTGCCCTTCCCTGCCTCTGCTTGTCATTTCTCTGTGGTTCCATTACTCTGCCTGAAAGAGAGTCTTTCGTTTCAGGTTCTTGCCCCTACTCTGCTCATAGGACGTCAGACAGGTTCTTTGAATTCCTATAATGTTAACTGGAACTGTCCCTTATTTGTTATTAATGAGGACGCACATTTTTTGTTTTCATTATGGTAAAACAATGACGCTATTGTACCACCATTAAGCACTGAAATACAAAGACAGTTGTAACAAATCATCAAATACACACATAAACACACATACACACCCACGCACATACACCCACAAACACGCAAATATAATGACAGTCAATTAAACATTATAAAATATTTAAAATAAATTCTTCGAGTCATAGGTAAAATACACAGAAATACAAGAATAGTATTAACACAACCACACACATACACACACGCACGCACGCACGCACGCACGCTCGCGCGCGCGCGCACACACACACACACACACACACAAACAAATACAAGAACAATAATAAGACTATATCTAACTGACATATTCCCAGTGGTTTTTTTTAAAATTAGTGCTGAGCAGTGTCTCCGCATTAATTTCTACACTTGTGCCCATCTGTGCCTGTGAATTTGTTGTTATTATTGCCACTTAATACCTTTAAATGACCTGTATCCGTACAGATAAGTTAGTTAAGTGAATTGCATATCCTTTTAATGGGCGTTGCAATCATCCCAAGCATTTTTGACTGTTTGTGATTTCTAGGCAATTTACGATCAGTAGTTTTGTCATTTGATTTTTGTACGACCAGCACTCATACCCTTGTATGAAAACCAATGCATGATGGTCCGCTGCCAAATCGCGGGCAGTCTTCGATTGTTACTCTCACTCATTTTGCAGTGACACAGTCTATAGCCAGTACCAACGCATGGAGGTAGAGCTGGTTCTGTGCCAGAGGGCTAGTTGGTCCTGACACCGTCAATCACATCTCTTGGCTGCAGTCATGACTTTTGCTGCGTCTTCGGGTGAAGATGAAATGCTGGACGACACCGTCACTTCATTGATGGTCTGACTTCATGATGCTCACGGGAATGTGCAGCTGATCTTCCTTTCTTCTTCATCGAGGATAATAATTTGTATATATGTACAGCAGTGTATATTAGTAACATATGCATTAAGAATTCAAGAAAGTATCTACATACAATTAACACTATTCATATCGACAACATCACAACAACCACTTCCCCACAGTCGTCACCATCACCACTAACAACAACAACATGCGCATACCATACTGTCAGGCATCCAATAATTGGGACATTGCCGTCTTGACAGACGATAATTTGTTACATTGGGATTCACAACAACAAAAATGGCATAATAAGCTCCCTTAACACAAAGCCTGGGCTGAATTGTATAGAAGATGTGTTGCCCATGCAGAACGATCCCTCTCTCGACCTGTCTAGTTTACTCCAGAGGAAACGTAACACCAACACACCTGGAGAAAGACAACCTACAGAAGCTGCCTGATTAACAAAGCAATGTTCTAACTGTCCGCTTGTGGGAACTTCGATCCTAAACCAGTTGCCAGCCAAGGCTTAGGGCCTGACCTGCTCTGCCCCGACATTTAGTCTTTAGGTTGCATTTCCTCGCCCTAGGGTAAAGCTTGCACCAAATTGCGCTCCTCCGACTAAAGCCGTTTGCACTAGTGGGGTGTCGGATTTGGTGAGCGCCACCCAACGTTCGGCGCTAACAGAAAGTAGGTAGCACCGTCTACTGTCAAACGGTAGCTCAGTCATATCTGACTAAGACCTGATAATATCAGCGACTATGTACTTAGTATTTCATCTACAGTATTATTTGTTTATTAACTCCATATGATATATAGCCCTGCAGTATGTATGTGGCGAAATGCAGGAAATATACCAGACAAGAAATCCTGCAATATTGTGTTTATGGTGTCCGTGTTTAAATATTAATCTTGTTATATGTACCTATATACGAACACGCTGATATATATGTATATGTTTATGTTGTTCTTGATGATGATGTGATGGTAGTGATAGTAGTGATTCTGGTAGTTGTAGTGGTTATGATAGATGTAGTTGTGATGGTGGTAGTTATAGAGGTAGTGGTGATAGTGTTGGTTGTGGTAGTTGTAGACATTGCGGTGATAGTGGTAGTGGTAATGGAATAAGATATAGTGGTAGTAATGGTAGTTATAGCTGTAGTATCCATAGCTGTGGAGTTGGTAGTTGTAGTCGTATCGGTGGTGGTGTTGCTAGTAGTGATGGTAGTTATTATTGGTATTGAAGGCAAAAGTCGATCTTGTAGTAGTGACGGTGGTAGTAGTAGTGGTAGTAACAAAGGTAGTTGTAGTAGTAGTAGGGGTAGTAGTGAAAGTGTTGTCTTATGATTTGTATATAGGACGTCCGGTTAGTCAGGTCTTAGATATAACTGAGCTGCCATATGACGGCTCTACCTGTTTTCTGTCAGCGACTAACTTTGGTCAGCGCTCACAATATCGACACCCCACATTGAGCCAACGGCGTCGGGTGGAGGAGAGCAATTGGGAGGATACAAGCATTATCCCGGTGCGAAGAAATCCAACCTAAAGATTAAATCAAAGCGAGAAGTGGCAGTCATGTGTTATAAGTCCTTGTCAATTAGCGTAGACAGAGGCGCCACGGATTACCTCTGACGGTAGGAGACACCTAAAGGTGTCACATATCAGCCACCGCCCGTCTCAAGCTGGGCATCCCCCAGCCAAATGGGTGCTGATCCTCTTCAGTCTGCTTGCTTCAATTTGTGCTTGGGGCTAGGACAAAATCTGAATCGCATGCTGTAAAACCAACACACCAGGCACTAAAAAAAAAAAAAATTATAGAAATCTCAAGCTACAGCTTGCAACATGAAACATAAGAACCACATTTCCGGGATTTTCCATTGATCTGATGCATTCTGACGATGTGAGAAAAACGGCTGTGATTGATGCCGAACTCAATCGTCTTAACATTAATAATGCTGGCCTGCAAGATACTCGCCTATCCGAGGAAGGGTCACTCAGGGAAAACTATTACACCTTTTATTTGGAAGGGTATAGGGCAGGAAGAAAAAAGAAAGCATGGAGTGGGCTTTTCAGTAAATATTTTACTACTGGGAATGACTGAGAATGACTATCTCCTTTATCTTTATTCCATTCTCTTTTTTTTTTTTTTTTTTGGTCTTTATTCCATTTTCTGTTTATTCTCACATCGTCAATATTGGTCAAGTCAATGAAAAATCCTGGACACACGGTTCTCACGTTCCAGGTTGCAAGCCGTAGCTTGAGGTTTCTATTTTTCTTTTTATTAGTACCTGGTGCATTGGTTTCACAGCCTGCAATTAAGATTTTATACTATCCCCAAGCACCCATTGAAGCAGTCAGGCTGTAGCGGATCAGCACCCAATTGGCCGGGGGTTGCCCAGCTTGATGCGGGCGGTAGCTGATCAGTGACACCTGTAGGTGTCTCTCACTGTCAGAGGCAACGCGTGGCGCTCCATGTGTACGCCAATTGACAGGGAATTATAACCCGTAACAGTTGCCTCTCGCTTTGATTCCCAGACCGGTTAAGACCAGGGATGGAGTTATTGCCTCTCCATAGCACAAAACCTGGGCTAAAATATAGAGATCGTCTGTTGCCCATGCAGCATGGTCCCTCTCTCGGCCTGTCTAGTTCACTCCAGAGGAAAGGTAACAACTCTAAATTTGGAACAAGACAAGCTGCAGAAGCTGCCGGATCAGCAAAGCAATGATCTAACTGTCCGCCTGTCGGAGCTTCGATCCTAGACCAGCTGCAAACGAAGGCTTAGGGCCTGGTCTGACCTGCCATGACATTTTGTCTTTAGGTTGCATTTCCTCGCACCAGGGTAAGGCTTGTACCCTCCCAATTGCGCTCTTCCGCCCGAAGCCGTTGGCACAATGTGGGGTGTCGGGTTTGGTAAGCGCCGCCCAACGCTCGGCGCTAACAGAAAGCAGGTAGTACCGTCTACTGTAATACGGTAGCTCAGTCATATCTCACTGAGACCTGACACCTGACTGAGATTCTAGCTGGAGGTAATTACAGACTATCATCTCTGCGCTTGGCAACCTATTGTGGTTTTGCCACCATAATCATCGAATAATCACCACCGACACTCACTTCTTATCACGATGTGAATGATTCCTTCTATGAGGAGTTAAACTCTGTGACCAAGGCAGTACCAAAATCTGACTACATTTGTATGCGCGGTGCTTTCAATGATCGCGTGGGCAAGGACTCGATGATTCATGGCTAGTGTGCCTTGCAAAATACAACATTGGTCGCATGAATGAAAATAGGCAAAGGCTGCTGAAGCATTACACCAGAAACGATCTATGATTACAAATTCAATCTTTAAAACAAAAGAGCGGAATAAGGTCACATGAAAACACCAAAGATCCGGCCATTGGCATTTGCTGGACTTCAGCATAACACGGCGACAACATTTGAAACAAACATCATTAACTCGAAGTTACCACAGTGCTGATTGTGATACTGATCATTGTTTGATTGTTGCAAGGGTTACATTGAGACCAAAGAGAATCTACACATCTGAATGCATATCTATCCCCAGCATTAATAATAAGATCCTGATGAGTGTTTTGAGTTTCAACAGCAGCTTAAAGACGTTGTACAGCAAGATAAATATGAGGAATACTAAAGAACACTCTCTATAAAACAGCGGTGGGGGTTTAAAAGACTATGGATCACAAGAGGCTGGTTTGCAGCAAACAGTCAGACACTCCAGCCCTTTCTTTACTCACTGTTTCATAAGGAAATTGTACAGCAATTGAAATATGGGGTATACTTAAGAACACTCGCTCTCTATAAAACAGCGGTAGGGGTTTGTGGCTCTGTGGATCATAAGACGCAGAACTAGTTTGCAGCAAACAGCCAGACACTGCAGCCCAGACGATAGCTCTTTTGAGAAACAAGGAAAGAACAACGTTAAACACTCTCAGCAAACTGAAATAAGCTAGGAAGCATATGCAAAAGGCTGTCAGGCAGTGTGCAAACGACTATTGGATCAAGTTATGCTAGTGCATTCAACATGCAAGTGATAAGAGAAGTATACTGGTCGGGGAAAAAAAAGAAAAAAGAAACGCAACATTATTGCAGTTTCATTCGCACACTTTTACCAACAATTTATTTTACGAAATTAATGTTTCAATCCTGGCATGAAGAAACTTTCCGACTGTAACAATTAAATGATGTTCATTAAATTTGGTGTGGGCTATTAGCATTTGCAACAGAGGTCTCCGTTTCAGTAAGATGTATGGCCTCCTATGGCCTCTATCAGAGAACGACATCTCGTTGACATGGATCCGATTAGCCGTTTGACCTTGTTGTTGTGGGATGGCTGCCCACTCTTCCCGCAGTGTAAGAGACAACTGTCGGAGATTGGCTGGAGCCACGTCTCGCTGGCGGAGTTGTCTGTCGAGTTCATCCCATAAGTGTTCTATGGGGTTCATGTCTGATGAGATAGCTGGCCACGGAATAGTCTGGACGTTGTTGTCAGCGAGAAACTGGGTGGTGAATTGTGCCACAGGAGGTCGAGCGTTATCCTACTGAAAATCCGACTCTCGTGCAGCCAGAAGTGGAAGGACGTGAGGATGAAGAATTTCAGCGACGTATCGTTGGGTATTCAGGCGCCCTTAAATTTGCACAAGGTCACTTCTTCCCACCACGTGGAGGAGCCTCATCAACGCTGTTCTGGGTGTAGCGCTCACGAACTCTGCGGTAAACTCTTCTTAGTCCATCGTGTCGCTGGAGCACACAAAATAAAATGATTCATCACTAAACCAAACCCGTCTCTCGTTATTGCCAACGGTTCGTTGGTGATGCTGATTCGCCCACCGCAGTCTGTTCTGGCGATGCCAGTTCGTAAGTACAGAACCTCAGTGAGTCTTCTAGCCCAAAGACCAGTGTCGTGCAGCCGGTTTCTGGCCGTTTGATCTGAAATATTCGACGAGCTCCTGGCATTGACTGGACTGTGAAGGACGCAGGGGCAAATCGATTCCTAAGGTGACGCAGCCGTATGAAGCGGTCTTCGGCAGCAGTTGTGATTCTGGGTCTACCACTGCGCGGTCGTTTTGCCACTGAGCCAGTTTCTTGAAATTGCCTCCAAAGGCGACTAATGGTGCTTCCAACCACATTACATTCTCTGGCTACTACACTCAAATGAATGTTTTAGCATTCATAGGCTTATTGATTGTCGCATTGATATAAGATTTCCGCAAGTCATTTAGCCATCCTGTGTTGAGCAGAGGTGACCATCGATAATATAGGTTTAAGTGGTACACCAGGCTTTAGCAACTTAGGGAGGTCATAAGGTTGCATAGTTTGTGAGCCCCGTGGGGATGAGTGGCTGCCCAGTCGGCTCACTGATAACTTTATTGTCTAGAAGTGACTTATTTTCTTTTCTTACTTTTGCATCCAAGTCCCTTGATTTGCTGGCTTTTGGATCTAACTGAAATTTGGATGGATCCGACAAAATGGCTTTTCTTTTCGTAGCCCGAGTTATCCGTCACCACTACCCTTGCCTGGTTTTAGTATTACCAGTTGTTAGTTGGTTTGAAGTGATTTCAGAGTGGTCATGTGATCTTTGGTTAATGGACATTTCTGTTTAGATGGCGTTATGCGATATTGAGGGCATTATGCGATATCCACCAATTTGGCTTAGAGCAATCTGACCGAGTCAACAGAAGATTGTGTTAGCTTCGTCATTTTTTTTTTCAATCTGCATTTTTAATTAAGCCTACGATTCTACTTGGTTAATACGTTTAGATGTTATACAGAATTTCAATTAATAAGCAAGAGCTTCAGTGTGTATGTTTTTAAGTACAGTCGAAGAAAGACTATGCACGTGTTTATTGGGACTGTCAAGGATCGATGTTGTAGTCTTTTCCAAGCCTAATGATTTGTTCAATCGACCATCATTACGACCACCACCATCTACACCAACATCGATATCATCATGGCTAATACAATCATTAACACCATCACTAAAACCATCATCTTTATGTTCGCCTATGTCTATGACCATCATAGAGTCATTTGTCTATAATGATTCTACACGTCCCCCAGATCTCTTGGGTAGTGAGATCAGACACTTAGCTCTCTCGTATAATGGTGAAAAACAAAAGGTCCCATGTTCAATTTGCGAACGTTAAAAATCCAACGATAGTTAGAAATCGCAAAGAGCAGGCGTTGAGCTGCTGCCCTGACACAATTATTGGGAAAGAAAACCTACCCACGGGTAGACAGCGCCCGTTACCTGGGATTGAATCTGTCTAGAGGGTAGACAGCGCCCGTTACCTGGGATTGAATCTGTCTAGAGGGTAGACAGAGCCCGTTCTCTTGGATTGAATCTGTCTAGAGGAGTGGTTCTCAACCTTGTTTGGCCCTTGCACCCCTTCACCATATGTTCAGAATGCCATTCATCTCATTTCGCATTTCCTCCCTATAAATTCCCCCCCCCCCGCCCCTATACAGAATATGTAAAAATGGAAGCGCAATTTAATAACACCTACTAGAACAAGTCTAGACGTCTACATAAAGCGTGATTTGCAGGTCTACTTACGTTATAAAAAGAATGCCAGAAGAACGAGAAGTACAGAACCGTAAAGTATGGAGGGAAAAACAATATCAAGTAATCGGTTCTTGTATTAACGAGATCTTGAAATAATCTTAATCCCCCCCCCCCTCGCCCGGAAACCCTAAATCTCCCCGCCCCCCTCGGGGAGGGAGGATTCTCCACCGGTTGAGAACCACTGGTCTAGAGGAAGCAGACTTTCACAAATGCATGTTGGTAGCGGGGTAGGGGTATAGCCCCTATCGAAGGAGCAGTAAAGCGTCTCCTTCCCTCCTCTAGCCTACCGGACACACTTGGGCCAGGTGGAGTACCCGTTTAGCCCCCCGATCAGGGTTACGTCCCAAGTTCAAGGTATATCCTTCGTGTCTAGGAACTGCATGGCTGTGGGAAGCACAGTCGATAATGGAGACAGTCAAGCTGTGGCACGGGCGGGGCTTGGTTGATGGACATCTTGTCCCGGGCCCCTCGCCCAGCACGAGGGCACTACTGGGGTGACCGTGAATAAACCCTCACATACACTACATCAAATATGCTATTAAACTTCCTTTCTAAGAATCATCGCTGGAATAAGGGAGGACTTTCTATGCGCTTGATATCATCTTCAGCGGCCAGTGTAGATGGAGTGAAGAGAAGAAGGCGATGACATGGAGAGAGAATTAGGCGTAGAAATAGAAGGGTGGGAGCCAAGAGAGTAAGAAAACACACACACACAACACCTAAGATTCAAATATATTAGAGTAGGCTATTGGAATTGTCGCAGTGCCAGGCAGAGAGGGCATGTACTGGAGAAGCTGATTTGTGACTGTGATGTCAACGTGCTGCAAGAATTGAATGGAAATGATTACCGTGTCATGATATTTGAGCCACATAAATCAGACTGGACATGGTCTGTTATTAGAGAAGGGATTTAACATGAGGTTCTAAACCTAAGTCAGTGGAATAATAATGCAAGAGAGATGCAGGGTATAAAAATAGAGATTGGGGGGGGGGGTTTGAGCTGGGACATTATAAATGTATATGCCGCAGTAGATTCTTTTGTCACAAAGGAACGATGGGACTGGCTTAAGGAGCTGGAGGTGATCCTAAGCAGTAGGCTTCTCATTTGTGGGGACTTTAATGCACGAAACAGAGAGTGGTACAATACTAGGGGAAACCGACAGGGATGTGCCCTTGCAGAAGCGATGGTGGATTCAGAAGTAGTCTGCATAAACGATTGGGAGGAGGGGGCAACGAGAATAGGAATGAGGTCTGATGATGCAGACACGGTTATTGACATGGCTTTTTATTACCCAGTTGGCAGTATTGGATGTCAACAGAACTGTCCTTGGTGATCATGGGAGTGACTATCTACTCTTTTCAGTATTTATTTCTAAGTCCAACAAGAGCAAGGTTGTGAGAGCTCGTAAGCCCTTTACATTTGAGTGGAAAAGCACCCTTCTGGGACGCCTCACACAGAGGGCATGCAGTGTCACTAGCAAACCTATTTATGTGCAGCCTCCATGGTGGACCTCCGAGGTGGGACGGACATGGAGATCAAAGAGAGCGGTAGTTAAATAGTGACAGAAAGTGCGGCGGACACCCCAAACCTCACAAGAGGAAATAGAGAAAGCTTCGAAAGAAAAGAAAGATACTGCGGAGGAATTCAAGCGATGTGCAGCAGAGGCAAAAAGAGAGAAATTGGAACAAATTATGAATGATATTGGGGGAGATAAAACACTCGGAAATTTTTGGAAATTACACAGACAGATGTAAAGGAAAGATCGTCTGCCACAGTGGATACAATATACAGAGATAGCAGTTCGCCTTTGATAGACAAAGAGAAAAGAGAAGCTTTCTAGAACGATAGGGACATCAGAGATTCAGTTAGAGAAGACTTCTCAGGTACCATTAAAGATAACTATTATGAAGATATCATACAACCGGAAGATATAAAAATGTATTGGGGAAAAAAAGACACCGCACCAGGGCCCGATGAGGTTAGATACGCCCACATGAGGGATGAGTGATGGAGAACTCATGAAGATAGCTGCTTCCTTTAACCTGAGCACCAGGAAGTCATAAGTACCCCAGGATTGAGGGCACAGCTATTTAACACCACTTCATAAACCAGACGACAAAGATCATTCAAAGCTAAATGGGTTTAGGATTATCACCCTACAGAATACGTTTGGCAAGATGCTGGAGAAGATCGTTGCTGTTAAGCTTCAGGAATATTTAGAATGGGAAAAGCTCCTCTAGTAAGGTTTGGGAACTTGCCGGCTAGTGAAGGATACTTGCTTAATTGTAGCCACTTTTGCTTATGCTGTTTATGAAGAGTCCCAAAATAGACAGAATACGGCGGTGGCAGCACTCTATCTCGAGGACGCGTACAACAGAGTCAGATATGATATTTTGATGTATGTTCTTATTGAGAAGAGACTAAGAGTCTGTCCTTGGTTGGTGAACTGGATCGCAGCTGTTCTGTATTCTCGTAGAGTGGTAATCCGGCTGGGAATATAGATCTCAGAGCCATGTATCATAGCCCCCGGACTACCACAGGGGTCAGCAATATCACCTATGCTTTTCATTGTGTACATGAGCAAGATTGCAAGTCTCGAAGCTCCAGTGGCTGGAAGGATACTAACATTTGCAGATGATGTTCTCGCATACAGACAGAGGAGGGACAGAAATCAAACAGCTCAGGAGCTGCAGGCGACAGTGGACAAACTGAAGGATTACTCTACAGAGATGAATGCTGTCATTAACACAGAAAAGGCATCTATCTTGTGGTGCTCTCTGGACAATAGGATTGTTAAAGCTGACCTCCAAAGCCTCACAATAAATCGTAAACCTGTGAATAGAGAAAGCAGACTGAAGCACATGGGAATCACTGTTGATAGAAGCCTGCCTTTAGGTATCATTTTGAAGTGGTGGTTACAAAATGTCAGAAGGGGCTCAATGCTCTGAAGAGTAAAGCAGCAAGGGACATGAAGTGGAGAATGTTATTCACACTTTTTCAGCACTTGATCATTTCAGTGGTAGAGTATGGACTAGGAATGCCCACTGTCTCAAAGAATCAACAAGTGAAACCAGAGCACAAGCAGAACAAAGCCATGAGGGTGATTCTGGAGTGTACAAGTGCCAAATGGTGATTGACCAATATAATAATAATAACAATAATAATCCTCTGCACCTCGCTGTCAAGGTAAAACCAAATGAGCAGAATACGGAAGCAACGTCCAACGAACATCGACTACTAGAAGCCGGCTGACATGTCTGGTATTTCAATATTTATTTCCGTCGAACAGCTTTTGATAATATCAATAAATAATAATAATAATAATAATAATAATAATAATAATAATAATAATAATAATAATAATAATAATAATAATAATATTAATAATAATAATAATAATAATAATAATAATAATAATAATAATAATAATAATAATAATGGTGGTACCGTTCCCGTACTGCCGGGAGGGCCGGTATCGTAGAAATAAGCATAATCACACCGCTGAACATGTACGTTCAAATCCCAAGACAATGCCTCACCGCCTAGTGTCGGTATAATGCCTCCTGTCAGTTGACCGCTTTGTCACCTTGGCCATTCTGGACGAGTCCTGGTTCACACACTCATGGCCAGCTGTTTGTCCTGACTGAAAGAAGTAATGCCTTAATGGTCTAGCTCTTCTACCAAGTGTTTCTCAGCTACCACTGCCATCTAGTGAAGGATTGTTGACAATATCTTCTCCTTGATAGTTTCATGCCGCCTTCCGTGCTGCCAGCCCAAGTTCAACTCCTTGGTTGCTAAAGCTATTACGCTGTGACGTTTTCTACCTTCTCACGTCACTTGGCGACTTTTCCTATCTATTGCTTCGAGAATACTCTACAGATTCTTTCTCCATTATAATTCTATCACTTCTTCTGAAGTGCTATATGGCAACAAGGGACACCCTGATAGTGTGTATGCGATACATCCTGCCGTTGCCGACCATTGCGGACAGACGCAAAGTGTTGCAGACAAGGTCACACCTTAAGGTAGCTGTGGACAAGGAACACCTCCTGCTTCATTCCCTGGGTGCAGTTAAGGGCACCAGTATTGTAACTCTACGCTGGCTGTTAAAAATAATGACTGAGCACTTATGGGAATGCCCTGAGTGCAATGATGTCGGATCTTGACTCAGCTCAATTCAACACAAATGCATGCCGAAGTCGGACACACTGATTGTGAGGTGCATAACTGGGTGTGGTACACTCTCCTCGAAAGAGGAATGAAGAAGAAGAAGAAATCATCATACTATAGGACAGTGCATTGCAGCAGCATTTATTTGTGTTACATGTATTATATTTGATACCATTATCTTATTGGAAATGATTTGCTTGAGTCCAGAATCAATCAATCAATCATGTGCCATGCAGGAAAGCATGGGCGGTCATGACTCGCCATTTCACTCGATCACCAGAGTCGTGGATCATCTCAGTGACCCTGTCTCGACCATGCCACGTGGTCAAGCCATCCAGGTATTTACTTCTCGGTCTTCCCTTTGGTCTGTTCCCTTCGATCTTGCCAGTTGTCACTAAGTTCTCCAATCCATTTCTTCTCATAACATGTCCAAACAATTTTGATTGTCTACGTCTAATTTCTCTAATCAATTTACGATTTTCGTTTGACTTGGTCATTGGTTTTTCTGTATGTCCATGGTACTCTTTGAATTTTGCTCAGAAACCACATTTCTGCAGCCATCAGATGTTTTTCAGCTTGACTGCACATTGTCCAAGTTTCACATCCATACAACAGAACAGGTTCTATGTAGCATCTAGACACTCTTTTTCTCGTTTTAGTTGACATCTTTTTTATTGGTCAGTATGTTTTTCATCTTGCTAAAGGCTACTTTCGCCATGGCGATTCTTGTTCTAATCTCTACAAGGTATCTCCCATCAGATGTTATGACTGTTCCGAGATAATTGTACCGATTCACTTGTTGAAGAATATTCCCATTTATTTGTATATTACATTATGGTATTTCGTGTGACGACCATAATCTGTGCCTTTTTACACTTTAATTCTAATCCCAGTTGTTCACTGTGTGCAACAACCGCGTTTACTAATTGTTGCAGATCCTGCTCATTGTCTGCAATCAATACTGTATCATCTGTATATCTAATGTTATTGATGTTACGTCCTCCAGAATATTAGATGAAAATTATAGTGTTCGAATGTGTTCAACCTAACTGGTATTATATCTATTGCTTTTTAACATCTGTTATAACAGATACAACATTCAAAGCTGGATCTATTTGAATATTTCAGTAAGCTCAGGAATGGAAATATCCATGGGCCCTATGAATGAATCTTCAGGAAAGCAAGATAATGGAAACACTCTATCGATGTTATTTTTTGCAGAATATTATCAACAAATAATCATTTTAAGAAATATCGTGTTTTATATGTGCGGATTTATTAGTTTATTTGGAGTTTTCGCTAATATCATTAATTTAGTTGTGTTTTGTCGACAAGGTTTAAACACTACCGTTAACATTAGTTTATTCGCTTTAGCGTTTGCTGACTTCTCGAATATGTTAACGCAACTGTGGATGATCATTGTAACATTGTCTCCTTATGTCGGGTTACCTATAATATACGAAGATGTCATGCATTCGACTGGAGGCTTGCCCCATGAGACTTTTTCTAGGGTGAGCTGTTATATCACTGTCTACATCACAGCAGAGAGATGTTTATGTGTTGTTTTCCCAATGACGATCACACAAATAATTACAATCAAGCGAGCAACAACAATTATTGTGTGTATTTACATAGCTACTATAATACCATCAATTCCCTTGTACACTTCCAGTTATATCGGCTGGACATTTTATCCCGAGCTCAACAAAACTCTACTCAGTTCAGTTACTGGACACAATAGCGAAGAAATAGCAATAATAACCTACTTTATAAACGCTTTTTTGGGAATGGTGTCAGTAACAGCAACTGTTGTTTTCACATCAATCTTAACTTGGACGCTGAGAGAAAAATCTGCCTGGCGGAGATCAGTGAATGTTCAACAGAAAAAATCAGAGGCCTTGTCTAACAGAGACAGAACTACGCTAACTATGATTGTGTTGATTGCTGTTATTTTACTTGTATGCTATACACCCTCTGTCATATTGTCTGTAGTGGGTTTCTTAGAACCAGAATTTAATCGTGGCAGAAAATATGTCATCATATATGAGTTGTGTTGGTCGTTTGCTCTTGTGTTTGAGAATCTCAACTCGAGCATTAATATTTTTCTGTATCTGAAAATGAGTTCAAAATACAAAACTACTTTTGTAAATCTTTTTGCTCTTCGGAAAATAATAAAAATGGCGTCAATATACACATTTAAGTATTCTGCTTAATCTACCAAATCCTTCTCGACTCGAGAAAAGTTCGAAACTCGTTGACAGTGTGCTTTCTTCGTCCTTCAATAACAGCTTTATGTTTTTGTCTCAATATTTGCCTCTCAATATGTTTATATTAGTACCGATTAGTTCCTTTAAATTTATTGCTATTTATATGTTGATGCGTGTCTCTGAATGTATTACTACTTTTATATCGTTCAGTTTCTCTGAATGTATTGCTATTTCTATATCGATCAGCGTCTCTTAATGTATTGCTATTTCTATGCAGATCAGTGTCTCTGAATATATTCTTCTTCTTCTTCTTCTTCTTCTTCTTCTTCTTCTTCTTCTTCTTCTTCTTCTTCTTCTTCTTCTTCTTCTTCTTCTTCTTCTTCTTCTTCTTCTTCTTCTTCTTCTTCTTCTTCTTCTTCTTCTTCTTCTTCTTCTTCTTCTTCTTCTTCTTCTTCTTCTTCTTCTTCTTCTTCTTCTTCTTCTTCTTCTTCTTCTTCTTCTTCTTCTTCTTCTTCTTCTTCTTCTTCTTCTTCTTCTTCTTCTTCTTCTTCTTCTTCTTCTTCTTCTTCTTCTTCTTCTTCTTCTTCTCCTTCTTCGTGCATGCGTTCATGTGTACGTGTATGTGTGAGAGAGTGTGATTGAGAGAGTGAGTGTGTGTGTGTAGAATTGTGTGTTAGAGAGTGAGACAGTGGGAGAGTTGATGTGTTAGTGTGTGTGTGTGTGAGAGCGCGCGCATGCGTGTGAGTGTGTGTATATGAAAGAATACAGAGAGAGAGAGAGAGAGAGAGAGAGAGAGAGAGAGAGAGAGAGAGCTGAGCAGATGCATGTCATGTAACACGCATGTTATGTAACACGCGAATCCATATGTTTGTGTATTCTCATCTGTCATATTATAAGTTAAATACCATTTGATTTTATCATGTATAATCTAAACTTATGTTCATTACTGTAGTTTGAGTGAGAGAGTGAGTGAGTGTGAATGAGAGACAGAATGAGTGAGCGTGAGAGTGAATTAGTGAGCGGGAGAGTGAATGAGTGAGAGTGAATGAGTGAGCGTGAGGGTGAATGAGTGAGCGGGAGAGTGAATGAGTAAGCGTGAGAGCGAATGAGTGAGCGGGAGAGTGAATGAGTGAGAGTGTCTGTGTGTGTGAGTGAATGAGTGAGAGTGAATGAGTGAGCGTGAGAGTGAATGAGTGAGCGTGAGAGTGAATGAGTGAGCGGGAGAGTGAATGAGTGAGCGGGAGAGTGAATGAGTGAGCGGGAGAGTGAATGAGTGAGCGGGAGAGTGAATGAGTGAGCGGGAGAGTGAATGAGTGAGCGTGAGAGTGAGCGGGAGAGTAAATGATTGAGCGGGAGAGTGAATGAGTGAGCGTGAGAGAGAATGAGTGAGCGTGAGAGTGTATGAGTGAGCGTGAGAGTGAATGAGTGAGCGTGAGAGTGAATGAGTGAGAGTGAATGAGTGAGCGTGAAAAGGAATGAGTGAGCGTGAGAGTGAATGAGTGAGCGTGAGAGTGAATCAGTGAGCGGGAGAGTGAATGATTGAGCGTGAGAGTGAATGAGTGAGCGTGAGAGTAAATGAGTGAGTGTGAGAGTGAGTGAGTGAGCGGCAGAGTGAATGATTGAGCGGGACAGTGAATGAGTTAGCGTGAGAGTGAATAAGTGATCGTGAGAGTGTATGAGTGAGAGTGAATGATTGAACGGGAGAGTGAATGAGTGAGCGGGAGAGTGAATGAGTGAGCGGGAGAATGAATGAGTGAGCGGGAGAGTGAATGATTGAGCGGGAGAGACAGAATGAGTGACGTGAGAGTGAATGAGTGAGCGGGAGAGTGAATGAGTGAGCGGGAGAGTAAATGAGTGAGCGGGAGAATGAATGAGTGAGCGGGAGAGTGAATGAGTGAGCGTGAGAGTGAATGAGTGAGCGGGAGAGTGAATGAGTGAGCGTGAGAGCGAATGAGTGAGCGTGAGAGTGAATGAGTGAGCGTGAGAGTGAATGAGTGAGCGTGAGAGTGAATTAGTGAGAGTGAGAGTGAATGAGAGAGAAAGAGAGAGAGAGTGTGTGTGTGTGTGTGTGTGAGCGTACGCATGCGTGTGAGTGTGTGTATATGAAAGAATACAGAGAGAGAGAGAGAGAGAGAGAGAGAGAGAGAGAGAGAGAGAGAGAGAGAGAGCTGAGCAGATGCATGTCATGTAACACGCATGTTATGTAACACGCGAATCCATATGTTTGTGTAATCTCATCTGTCATATTATAAGTTAAATACCATTTGATTTTATCATGTATAATCTAAACTTATGTTCATTGTTTGAGTGAGCTAGTGAGTGAGTGTGAATGAGAGACAGAATGAGTGAGCGTGAGAGTGAATGAGTGAGCGTGAGAGTGAATGAGTGAGCGTGAGAGTGAATGAGTGAGCGTGAGAGTGAATGAGTGAGCGTGAGAGTGAATGAGTGAGCGGGAGAGTGAATGATTGAGCGTGAGAGTGAATGAGTGAGCGGGAGAGTGAATGAGTGAGAGTGAATGAGTGAGCGGGAGAGTGAATGAGAGTGAATGAGTGAGCGTGAGGGTGAATGATTGAGCGGGAGAGTGAATGAGTGAGCGTGAGAGCGAATGAGTGAGCTGGAGAGTGAATGAGTGAGAGTGTCTGTGTGTGGGAGTGAATGAGTGTGAGTGAATGAGTGAGAGTGAATGAGTGAGCGTGAGAGTGAATGAGTGAGCGTGAGAGTGAATGAGTGAGCGGGAGAGTGAATGAGTGAGCGGGAGAGTGAATGAGTGAGCGGAAGAGTGAATGAGTGAGCGGGAGTGTGAATTAGTGAGAGTGAATGAGTGAGCGGGAGAGTGAATGATTGAGCGGGAGAGTGAATGAGTGAGCGTGAGAGTGAATGAGTGAGCGTGAGAGTGAATGAGTGAGCGTGAGAGTGATTGAGTGAGCGTGAGAGTGAATGAGTGAGAGTGAATGAGTGAGCGTGAGAAGGAATGAGTGAGCGTGAGAGTGAATGAGTGAGCGTGAGAGTGAATAAGTGAGCGGGAGAGTGAATGATTGAGCGTGAGAGTGAATGAGTGAGCGTGAGAGTGAATGAGTGAGCGGCAGAGTGAATGAGTGAGCGGGACAGTGAATGAGTGAGCGTGAGAGTGAATGAGTGAGCGTGAGAGTGAATGAGTGAGAGTGAATGAGTGAGCGTGAGAGTGAATGATTGAACGGGAGAGTGAATGAGTGAGCGGGAGAGTGAATGAGTGAGCGGGAGAGTGAATGAGTGAGCGGGAGAGACAGAATGAGTGAGCGTGAGAGTGAATGAGTGAGCGAGAGAGTGAATGAGTGAGAGTGAATGAGTGAGCGGGAGAGTGAATGAGTGAGAGTGAATGAGTTTGCGTGTGAGTGAATGAGTGAGCGTGAGAGTGAATGAGTGAGCTGGAGAGTGAATGAGTGAGCGGGAGAGTGAATGAGTGAGCGGGAGAGTGAATGAGTGAGCGGGAGAGTGTATGAATGAGCGTGAGAGAGAGCGGGAGAGTAAATGATTGAGCGGGAGAGTGAATGAGTGAGCGCGAGAGTGAATGAGTGAGCGTGAGAGTGAATGAGTGAGCGTGAGAGTGAATGAGTGAGCGTGAGAGTGAATGAGTGAGCGTGAGAGTGAATGAGTGAGCGTGAGAGTGAATGAGTGAGAGTGAATGAGTGAGCGTGAGAAGGAATGAGTGAAGGAATGAGTGAGCGTGAGAGTGAATGAGTGAGCGTGAGAGTGAATGAGTGAGCGTGAGAGTGAATCAGTGAGCGGGAGAGTGAATGATTGAGCGTGAGAGTGAATGAGTGAGCGTGAGAGTAAATGAGTGAGTGTGAGAGTGAATGATTGAGTGGCAGAGTGAATGATTGAGCGGGACAGTGAATGAGTTAGCGTGAGAGTGAATTAGTGAGCGTGAGAGTGAATGAGTGAGAGTGAATGATTGAACGGGAGAGTGAATGATTGAGCGGGAGAGTGAATGAGTGAGCGGGAGAGTGAATGAGTGAGCGTGAGAGCGAATGAGTGAGCTGGAGAGTGAATGAGTGAGAGTGTCTGTGTGTGGGAGTGAATGAGTGTGAGTGAATGAGTGAGAGTGAATGAGTGAGCGTGAGAGTGAATGAGTGAGCGTGAGAGTGAATGAGTGATCGGGAGAGTGAATGAGTGAGCGGGAGAGTGAATGAGTGAGCGGAAGAGTGAATGAGTGAGCGGGAGTGTGAATTAGTGAGAGTGAATGAGTGAGCGGGAGAGTGAATGATTGAGCGGGAGAGTGAATGAGTGAGCGTGAGAGTGAATGAGTGAGCGTGAGAGTGAATGAGTGAGCGTGAGAGTGATTGAGTGAGCGTGAGAGTGAATGAGTGAGAGTGAATGAGTGAGCGTGAGAAGGAATGAGTGAGCGTGAGAGTGAATGAGTGAGCGTGAGAGTGAATAAGTGAGCGGGAGAGTGAATGATTGAGCGTGAGAGTGAATGAGTGAGCGTGAGAGTGAATGAGTGAGCGGCAGAGTGAATGAGTGAGCGGGACAGTGAATGAGTGAGCGTGAGAGTGAATGAGTGAGCGTGAGAGTGAATGAGTGAGAGTGAATGAGTGAGCGTGAGAGTGAATGATTGAACGGGAGAGTGAATGAGTGAGCGGGAGAGTGAATGAGTGAGCGGGAGAGTGAATGAGTGAGCGGGAGAGTGAATGAGTGAGCGGGAGAGACAGAATGAGTGAGCGTGAGAGTGAATGAGTGAGCGGGAGAGTGAATGAGTGAGAGTGAATGAGTGAGCGGGAGAGTGAATGAGTGAGAGTGAATGAGTTTGCGTGTGAGTGAATGAGTGAGCGTGAGAGTGAATGAGTGAGCTGGAGAGTGAATGAGTGAGCGGGAGAGTGAATGAGTGAGCGGGAGAGTGAATGAGTGAGCGGGAGAGTGTATGAATGAGCGTGAGAGAGAGCGGGAGAGTAAATGATTGAGCGGGAGAGTGAATGAGTGAGCGTGAGAGTGAATGAGTGAGCGTGAGAGTGAATGAGTGAGCGTGAGAGTGAATGAGTGAGCGTGAGAGTGAATGAGTGAGAGTGAATGAGTGAGCGTGAGAAGGAATGAGTGAGCGTGAGAGTGAATGAGTGAGCGTGAGAGTGAATGAGTGAGCGTGAGAGTGAATCAGTGAGCGGGAGAGTGAATGATTGAGCGTGAGAGTGAATGAGTGAGCGTGAGAGTAAATGAGTGAGTGTGAGAGTGAATGATTGAGTGGCAGAGTGAATGATTGAGCGGGACAGTGAATGAGTTAGCGTGAGAGTGAATTAGTGAGCGTGAGAGTGAATGAGTGAGAGTGAATGATTGAACGGGAGAGTGAATGAGTGAGCGGGAGAGTGAATGAGTGAGCGAGAGAGTGAATGAGTGAGCGGGAGAGTGAATGAGTGAGCGGGAGAGACAGAATGAGTGAGCGTGAGAGTGAATGAGTGAGCGGGAGAGTGAATGAGTGAGCGGGAGAGTAAATGAGTGAGCGGGAGAATGAATGAGTGAGCGGGAGAATGAATGAGTGAGCGGGAGAGTGAATGAGTGAGCGTGAGAGTGAATGAGTGAGCGTGAGAGTGAATGAGTGAGCGGGAGAGTGAATGAGTGAGCGGGAGAGTGAATGAGTGAGCGTGAGAGCGAATGAATGAGCGTGAGAGCGAATGAGTGAGCGTGAGAGTGAATGAGTGAGCGTGAGAGTGAATGAGTGAGCGGGAGAGTGAATTAGTGAGAGTGAGAGTGAATGAGAGAGAAAGAGAGAGAGAGTGTGTGTGTGTGTGAGCGTACGCATGCGTGTGAGTGTGTGTATATGAAAGAATACAGAGAGAGAGAGAGAGTGAGAGAGAGAGAGAGAGAGAGAGCTGAGCAGATGCATGTCATGTAACACGCATGTTATGTAACACGCGAATCCATATGTTTGTGTATTCTCATCTGTCATATTATAAGTTAAATACCATTTGATTTTATCATGTATAATCTAAACTTATGTTCATTACTGTAGTTTGAGTGAGAGAGTGAGTGAGTGTGAATGAGAGACAGAATGAGTGAGCGTGAGAGTGAATGAGTGAGCGTGAGAGTGAATGAGTGAGCGTGAGAGTGAATGAGTGAGCGTGAGAGTGAATGATTGAACGGGAGAGTGAATGAGTGAGCGGGAGAGTGAATGAGTGAGCGGGAGAGTGAATGAGTGAGCGGGAGAGTGAATGAGTGAGCGGGAGAGACAGAATGAGTGAGCGTGAGAGTGAATGAGTGAGCGGGAGAGTGAATGAGTGAGAGTGAATGAGTGAGCGGGAGAGTGAATGAGTGAGAGTGAATGAGTTTGCGTGTGAGTGAATGAGTGAGCGTGAGAGTGAATGAGTGAGCTGGAGAGTGAATGAGTGAGCGGGAGAGTGAATGAGTGAGCGGGAGAGTGAATGAGTGAGCGGGAGAGTGTATGAATGAGCGTGAGAGAGAGCGGGAGAGTAAATGATTGAGCGGGAGAGTGAATGAGTGAGCGCGAGAGTGAATGAGTGAGCGTGAGAGTGAATGAGTGAGCGTGAGAGTGAATGAGTGAGCGTGAGAGTGAATGAGTGAGCGTGAGAGTGAATGAGTGAGCGTGAGAGTGAATGAGTGAGAGTGAATGAGTGAGCGTGAGAAGGAATGAGTGAGCGTGAGAGTGAATGAGTGAGCGTGAGAGTGAATCAGTGAGCGTGAGAGTGAATCAGTGAGCGGGAGAGTGAATGATTGAGCGTGAGAGTGAATGAGTGAGCGTGAGAGTAAATGAGTGAGTGTGAGAGTGAATGATTGAGTGGCAGAGTGAATGATTGAGCGGGACAGTGAATGAGTTAGCGTGAGAGTGAATTAGTGAGCGTGAGAGTGAATGAGTGAGAGTGAATGATTGAACGGGAGAGTGAATGAGTGAGCGGGAGAGTGAATGAGTGAGCGAGAGAGTGAATGAGTGAGCGGGAGAGTGAATGAGTGAGCGGGAGAGACAGAATGAGTGAGCGTGAGAGTGAATGAGTGAGCGGGAGAGTGAATGAGTGAGCGGGAGAGTAAATGAGTGAGCGGGAGAATGAATGAGTGAGCGGGAGAATGAATGAGTGAGTGGGAGAGTGAATGAGTGAGCGTGAGAGTGAATGAGTGAGCGTGAGAGTGAATGAGTGAGCGGGAGAGTGAATGAGTGAGCGGGAGAGTGAATGAGTGAGCGTGAGAGCGAATGAATGATCGTGAGAGCGAATGAGTGAGCGTGAGAGTGAATGAGTGAGCGTGAGAGTGAATGAGTGAGCGGGAGAGTGAATTAGTGAGAGTGAGAGTGAATGAGAGAGAAAGAGAGAGAGAGTGTGTGTGTGTGTGAGCGTACGCATGCGTGTGAGTGTGTGTATATGAAAGAATACAGAGAGAGAGAGAGAGTGAGAGAGAGAGAGAGAGAGAGAGAGAGAGAGAGCTGAGCAGATGCATGTCATGTAACACGCATGTTATGTAACACGCGAATCCATATGTTTGTGTATTCTCATCTGTCATATTATAAGTTAAATACCATTTGATTTTATCATGTATAATCTAAACTTATGTTCATTACTGTAGTTTGAGTGAGAGAGTGAGTGAGTGTGAATGAGAGACAGAATGAGTGAGCGTGAGAGTGAATGAGTGAGCGTGAGAGTGAATGAGTGAGCGTGAGAGTGAATGAGTGAGCGTGAGAGTGAATGATTGAACGGGAGAGTGAATGAGTGAGCGGGAGAGTGAATGAGTGAGCGGGAGAGTGAATGAGTGAGCGGGAGAGTGAATGAGTGAGCGGGAGAGACAGAATGAGTGAGCGTGAGAGTGAATGAGTGAGCGGGAGAGTGAATGAGTGAGAGTGAATGAGTGAGCGGGAGAGTGAATGAGTGAGAGTGAATGAGTTTGCGTGTGAGTGAATGAGTGAGCGTGAGAGTGAATGAGTGAGCTGGAGAGTGAATGAGTGAGCGGGAGAGTGAATGAGTGAGCGGGAGAGTGAATGAGTGAGCGGGAGAGTGTATGAATGAGCGTGAGAGAGAGCGGGAGAGTAAATGATTGAGCGGGAGAGTGAATGAGTGAGCGCGAGAGTGAATGAGTGAGCGTGAGAGTGAATGAGTGAGCGTGAGAGTGAATGAGTGAGCGTGAGAGTGAATGAGTGAGCGTGAGAGTGAATGAGTGAGCGTGAGAGTGAATGAGTGAGAGTGAATGAGTGAGCGTGAGAAGGAATGAGTGAGCGTGAGAGTGAATGAGTGAGCGTGAGAGTGAATGAGTGAGCGTGAGAGTGAATCAGTGAGCGGGAGAGTGAATGATTGAGCGTGAGAGTGAATGAGTGAGCGTGAGAGTAAATGAGTGAGTGTGAGAGTGAATGATTGAGTGGCAGAGTGAATGATTGAGCGGGACAGTGAATGAGTTAGCGTGAGAGTGAATTAGTGAGCGTGAGAGTGAATGAGTGAGAGTGAATGATTGAACGGGAGAGTGAATGAGTGAGCGGGAGAGTGAATGAGTGAGCGAGAGAGTGAATGAGTGAGCGGGAGAGTGAATGAGTGAGCGGGAGAGACAGAATGAGTGAGCGTGAGAGTGAATGAGTGAGCGGGAGAGTGAATGAGTGAGCGGGAGAGTAAATGAGTGAGCGGGAGAATGAATGAGTGAGCGGGAGAATGAATGAGTGAGCGGGAGAGTGAATGAGTGAGCGTGAGAGTGAATGAGTGAGCGTGAGAGTGAATGAGTGAGCGGGAGAGTGAATGAGTGAGCGGGAGAGTGAATGAGTGAGCGTGAGAGCGAATGAATGAGCGTGAGAGCGAATGAGTGAGCGTGAGAGTGAATGAGTGAGCGTGAGAGTGAATGAGTGAGCGGGAGAGTGAATTAGTGAGAGTGAGAGTGAATGAGAGAGAAAGAGAGAGAGAGTGTGTGTGTGTGTGAGCGTACGCATGCGTGTGAGTGTGTGTATATGAAAGAATACAGAGAGAGAGAGAGAGAGTGAGAGAGAGAGAGAGAGAGAGAGAGAGAGAGAGAGAGAGAGAGAGAGAGAGAGCTGAGCAGATGCATGTCATGTAACACGCATGTTATGTAACACGCGAATCCATATGTTTGTTTATTCTCATCTGTCATATTATAAGTTAAATACCATTTGATTTTATCATGTATAATCTAAACTTATGTTCATTAATGTAGTTTGAGTGAGAGAGTGAGTGAGTGTGAATGAGAGACAGAATGAGTGAGCGTGAGAGTGAATGAGTGAGCGTGAGAGTGAATGAGTGAGCGTGAGAGTGAATGAGTTAGGGGAGAGTGAATGATTGAGCGTGAGAGTGAATGAGTGAGCGGGAGAGTGAATGAGTGAGAGTGAATGAGTGAGCGGCAGAGTGAATGAGTGAGCGTGAGAGTGAATGAGTGAGCGTGAGGGTGAATGAGTGAGCGGGAGAGTGAATGAGTGAGCGTGAGAGCGAATGAGTGAGCTGGGGAGTGAATGAGTGAGAGTGTCTGTGTGTGGGAGTGAATGAGTGTGAGTGAATGAGTGAGAGTGAATGAGTGAGCGTGAGAGTGAATGAGTGAGCGGGAGAGTGAATGAGTGAGCGGGAGAGTGAATGAGTGAGCGGAAGAGTGAATGAGTGAGCGGGAGAGTGAATTAGTGATAGTGAATGAGTGAGCGGGAGAGTGAATGATTGAGCGGGAGAGTGAATGAGTGAGAGTGAATGAGTGAGCGTGAGAGTGAATGAGTGAGCGTGAGAGTGATTGAGTGAGCGTGAGAGTGAATGAGTGAGAGTGAATGAGTGAGCGTGAGAAGGAATGAGTGAGCGTGAGAGTGAATGAGTGAGCGTGAGAGTGAATCAGTGAGCGGGAGAGTGAATGATTGAGCGTGAGAGTGAATGCGTGAGCGTGAGAGTGAATGAGTGAGCGGCAGAGTGAATGAGTGAGCGGGACAGTGAATGAGTGAGCGTGAGAGTGAATGAGTGAGAGTGAATGAGTAAGCGGGAGAGTGAATGATTGAACGGGAGAGTGAATGAGTGAGCGGGAGAGTGAATGAGTGAGCGGGAGAGTGAATGAGTGAGCGGGAGAGTGAATGAGTGAGCGGGAGAGTGAATGAGTGAACGGGAGAGTGAATGAGTGAGCGGGATAGTGAATGAGTGAGAGTGTGTGTATGTGAGTGAATGAGTGAGAGTGAGAGTGAATGAGAGAGAGAGAGAGAGAGTGTGTGGTGTGTGTGTGTGTGTGTGTGTGTGTGTGTGTGTGTGTGTGTGTGTGTGTGTGTGTGTGTGTGTGTGTGTGTGTGGGACGCGCTGGCATCACTACTTTTACGTCACATACTTTTTATGTACACATTTTTCTCCATGTTTAGCCTTGTTTATGTTTACAACATTCATTTCACAATGTTTATTTTTCTTCCTATGTAAATGTATAATGCTCTTGATGAACGAAAGACGAGTGATTGGAAGGGCCGAATGTAAGACGGGCCTGCGCGCCCAATTTGTGACCCTAATAAAGTTGATTTGATTTGATTTGATTTGATTTCTTCTTCTTCTTCTTCTTCTTCTTCTTCTTCTTCTTCTTCTTCTTCTTCTTCTTCTTCTTCTTCTTCTTCTTCTTCTTCTTCTTCTTCTTCTTCTTCTTCTTCTTCTTCTTCTTCTTCTTCTTCTTCTTCTTCTTCTTCTTCTTCTTCTTCTTCTTCTTCTTCTTCTTCTTCTTCTTCTTCTTCTTCTTCTTCTTCTTCTTCTTCTTCTTCTTCTTCTTCTTCTTCTTCTTCTTCTTCTTCTTCTTCTTCTTCTTCATCTTCTTCTTCTTCTTCAGCGTTCCGAGCCATTGAGGTTCTTTGCTGCATATACAATCCGTCATCATTCGTCTCTCTGGTTGACCTTCTTTTGCCAGTCGTTGATTTCAAGTGCTTGTAGGTCTGTATGTATATTATCTCTCCACCGTCTTCTTGGTCTACCTCGGGGTCTACGGTCATTTATTTCCTGAGTGTAAGCGAGTTTTGTTTCCCTATTATCTTCCATTCTTTCTATATGCCCCAGCCATTGTAGTCTATTAGCCTTCATGATACCAATGATTAGCGGGGACTTAAACAGATCATAAATGTCTTTCAACGGAAAGTAGTTTTTAGATGTGGCAGTTGGACTGGAGAACTTAGTGACAGCTGGCAAGATCGAAGGGAACAGACCAAGAGGAAGACCGAGAGGAAAATACCTGGATGGCTTGGCCACATGGCATGGACGAGACAGGAACACTGAGCTGATCCACGACTCTGGTGATCGAGTGAAATGGCGAATCATGACCGCCCACGCTTTCCGGCATGGCACATGATTGATTGATTGAGTTGGACTTCGGAACCAACAACAATATAGCCTGGCCTACCACAGGGATCACCATTATCTCCGGTACTGTTCACAGTGAGAATCACCAGTGAGCAGGTCACTGGACCTGGCAGGACATTGTCATATGCCGATGATGTTTTAGTGTATCGTCAGGGTAAGGATAGAGAGGACGCTGCTGTGGAACTACAAACCGAACTCAATCGCATAAGTACTTGGTGTGATGAAGCTGGGGCAATGGTCAACCCAACAAAGGCAACAGTGACTTGGTTCTCGTTGAATAATCATATTGTCAACAATCCAACACCAACTGTAATGCTGTGTTCAGAGACGGTGGAAAGAACGCACGCAATGAATTACCTGGGGATACGGTTTGATCGAAGCCTTGCTTATAATGTGCACATAGACCAGGTGATAACAAAGGCCAAGCGGGGTTTGGCAGCGATGCTTGTGATGGCGGCAGCAAACTGTGAGCAGCGCTATCTATGTCTTCTGTACGAGGGGCTGGTCATGTCTGTTTTGGAGTATGCAATGGCAATCTTGACTCTCAGCCATAAGCAGATAGAAGGGATGGAAAGGATACAGAATGAAGCTATTCGCATTATTCTTGGATGTACAAGAGATACAGCATGCAGGGCGATGCGCTACCTTCTTGATTTTCCAACCATTGAAGAGAGAATACAAGTTTGCAGGGCACGCGCCTACCTCAGAATTAACGCAAACACACAACATCCACTGCATAGTGAAATTAGGAAGGTGAAGGGCAGCAGGTTAAAAAGAGGACGGTCGTGGATGGGTCAAGCCGAAGACATTCTTCAACAGGTGTGTTCACTTGAGGACTTAGAACCTGGCGAGGAGTGGGTGCAAGTGCCAACAGACTTCTGCATATCCTTTTCAGTTTGCATCCAACTAGATAGGAAATGCAGACAAGAAAATCCGGCTGCTGTTGAGGCTGAAGTACAAGCGTTGATTTTCGAGAATTCGCTAGACGGTGACGCGGTCATCTTCACAGATGGGTCGGTCGTCCGACATGTGAGAAGCTCATGGGCCTTTACAGCTCGGGCCGGAGGGAGAATTGTGAAGGAGGACTCTGGTGCTTTCACTGAAACCACAAGTAGCTTGACCATGGAAGTCATGGCAGTAAGTAAAGCAATAACATGGCTCGAGACACAGACATTCACTAGGGCTTGTTTCCTTAGCGACTCAATGAACATGATCAAGAGGATAGAGGAGGGGTCGATCCGAAGAGAATGGTTGCTGCCTCTGAAGCGGTCTCGGCTGGCAAAGATTAGTTTCATCTTCGTGCCAGGGCATGCGGGAGTACAAGGAAATGAGCGGGCTGACAAGCTCGCAGGTGAGGCTACTGTCGAGGGCGGACGCGCCATGGACCAGGCTGACATTCTGAATGCTCTACGAGAGGTGAGACTTTTGCGAGAACCAAGTGATGACTGTGAATCTACAACAATGGCCAGACTGCGAGAGCAGCAAATTAAAAGAGGGGTGGCCAAACAAGAACACTACGCAGGAAGCCAAAGAAGATTGATAAACCAACACAGAACTGGCGTCGTTAGCCGCTACACGCTGCGGGATTTGCTGAGGAGGGGATCCGAGCACTTATGGACTGAATGGTTCGATGTGCAACGAGGATAATCTGTCGACTAACTAACTAACTAACTATAAATGTCTTTGTTACTTCTTCTTTTCCACTCTCCACTTTGTGTATCCCTAATGGGTCCAAAGATGAGTCTTAAAACTTTGTTCTCAAAGGTTTGTAACAACGCCTCGTCTCCTTTCGTTGTACTCCAGGTTTCAGAACCATACAGCACAACTGGTCTGATCAGTGTTTTGTATATTGCGATTTTGGTGTTACGAGATAGTGCATTTGATTTTAGTAGATGTTGTAGTGCATAGTATATCTTATTTCCAGAATTGATTCTAGTTTGTATTTCTTCCCTTATTATGTTGGAGCAGTTGATGTTTGTACCCAGATATTTGTATGTTTCCGTTCTTTTAATGGTCATATTATCTATTTGTATGTGGCCAGAGTTTTTAGCCATTCCTTCTGTTGAAATTACCATATATTCTGTCTTATCTTTGTTGATAACCAGCCCCATATGTTGGGCTTTTTCCTTTAATTAAGTGAGTCAATATTTTCAATGTCTTTTGTTCATTTTCCCCTATAATATCTATATCATCTGCATAACCAAGCAACTTGGATGTTCCTCCAAAATCACATTCCTCCTTTACCTACCTTACAACTTTCTCTAGAGCCAAATTGAATCTGTGAATATATTGCTATCTCTATATCGATAGTGACTCTGATTGTATTGTTATTTCTATACCGATCAGTGGCTCTAATTATATTGCTATTTCTATGCCGAACAGTCCTGCTGAACGTATTGCTATCTTAATGTATATCAGTGCTTCTGGATTTATATACATATAAGTGCCAATGAGTGCCTCTGGTTATATTTCTTTTAGTGCCGACCTGGTGGCTATGCCCTAGGTGAAGGATTGAGAGAGGTGATAAGTCTGGGCAGAAATATCATCATCATTACATGCCATGCAGACAAGCGTGCACGATCGTGTATCGCCATCTCACACGACCACCTGAGTCGTTGATCAGCTCTGTATTCTTTTCTAGACCATGACATGTGGACAACCCATCCATATATTTACTTTTCTGCCTTCCCCTTGGTCTTTTAATCTCAATTTTGCCAGCTGTTATCAAGTTCTCTAGTTAATTTGTTCTCATAATGCGTCCAAAAATGTGTTACTGTCTAAGTCTAATTACTCTAATCAGTTTACGTTTTTCATTTGCTTCTTGTGAATCTTGCTCGTTAGTTTTTCTGTCTGTCAATAGTATTCTTTGCATTTTCCTCAGAAACCACATTACCACTGCCATTAGATGTTTTGTTATCTGCTTGCCTGCCCATTGTCCAAGTTTCACATTCACACAAAAGTACAGATTCTATATAACACCCCAACACTCATTTTTTTCGTTGTCATTGACATATTTTTATTGGTCAGTATGTTTTCCATCTTGCAAAAGGCTACTTTTGCCATAGCTATTCTTGTTTTAATCTCTTCAAGGCATCTCCCATCAGATGTTATGTATGTTTCGAGAAAGTTGTACCGATTCACTTGTTTTAGAATATTCTCAATTGCCCGTCTATAACATTGTGGCAATTCTTTCTTCTTAGTGACGACTATAGAAATATCATTGTATGGTAATAAGTAACACCTGCTTTACATACCATACCACTTTACATACCATTCTCTACTATTATGGACTTGAAAAACGAAACAACACTGTAAATAATGTTCGCAATCAAACTGATTACATGTTGATTCCAAGGCGATTCAGAAGCAGTTTAACAAGAGCTAAAATTAGACAAAGAATAGATTGTCATAATGATCATGTTTCATATATAGGAACGACGACGTTAAAATTAAGAATACAAACCAGACCCCACTGAGTATAAACATTACTTCTAGCATTACTTAAGGTAGGCACAGGCATTAGAGAAAGGGACACTGTTTCTATTAAGAACAGATATAATGCCGTGGAGATAATACTACTTATTGATGAACAATGGGACAAATTGCGGGAATCAATTCAACAGACGTCAAGAGAAATTCATTCTCCCATACATTTTTTTGGGTTGCTTTTTCATATCCTTAACATGACATCGCTGTCAACACCAGCATTTTACTGCTCTTATGATCTCTTTGCAAGTTTACGTTCAGTAGTTTTCTATTGCTTTCTAAACGACAGGCTCCCATACCAATTCGTTAAAAACAAAGCGCAACGCGGTCTGCTGCCAAATCGCGTGCAGATGCTTCTATACATAGAATTGGGGGGGGGGGGAGGGGGCAGACGAAATATGAAATTCTGCAGTTGATGAACGGGGAAAAAAATTAAGAATAATAAAAACAAGTACAGAAAGAATATAATAGCCTACAATAAGAAATAGCTTTAAAATAAAATGCAAAGAGACTAAAGAAATTTGGCTGAATCAAAATTGGAAATAGGACCAAACCATAGAAACGACTCGCAGTACATGTATCAACAAGTAAGTACGAGTATATTTACAGATAGAAAAATACGAAATACCACTAGAAGTTTAAAATCTAGGACGGCATAATATGAATGGAATAGCATAGTATATGTGTCAACAGATGGATAGAATACTTAAAGAGATGTGTGATGATAAGAGAGAGGATGGAAATATTATTCAAGAAAATGATGAAGGCCTATCATTCCTTGATCCAGATACTCAAATCAAATCAAATCAACTTTATTAGGGTCACAAATTGGGCGCGCAGGCCCGTCTTACATTCGGCCCTTCCAATCACTCGTCTTTCATTCATCAAGAGCATTATACATTTACATAGGAAGAAAAATGACATTGTGAAATGAATGTTGTAAACATAAACAAGGCAAATTACCATGTTATGAGGCCCATCTCCCACCTACCCATACATCACCCCACCCACACACACACACCCCACCTACCCACACACACGCACACCAAGGGACACATACATACCCCACCAACCGACCCATCCCCCTTCCGCACATCCCCCACCCACACACTCTCCCCTCACCTGTTCCCCCAACCAAATCACACTCGCCACCCACAAACATTCCACCACCAACCCACACATCCCACGCCCACCCACATACACATCCTAACCCACACATCCTCTCCCCATCCACACCTCAAACCACCCATCCTCCAGCCACATCTCCATTGACCACATATTCACCACCCACGCACACAACCCCCCACCAACCCACACATCGCACATCCACTCACACATCCCCAAACCATACATACACATCCCCACCAACTGACATCACCCAACCCCCCCTCCCCCACACACACACACATCTCCATAACCACCATACATCCCCTATCCACTCACACACACACCCCACCACCCACACATACATACTCCACCCACCCGTACATGCCTTAACTTAATCCCCCACTACGCAATCCCCCACCCGCACATCACATAATCCCCTACCACGCAATATTCTCAACCCACGCACCTCACACACACATATCCCTCTCCAACACATCCCACACCCACATACCACCACACATCCCCACCTACACACCACACACATATCCCCCACCCACATACCGCACAATATTCCCACCCACACCCACACAGATACCCTACCCATCCATCCCACATACCCCCACCCACACACCACAAAAATCCCCCATCCACACACACATACCTCACCCACACAATATCCCTAACCAACACACCACACACCTCTCCCCACCCACACACGCATTCCCTACGCGTCCACCAACACACACTCATTCACGCACATATCCTCCACTAAGCACCCACACACCCCCACCTGTCCACCCCCAACCAAACATCTCTCGATCACAATACCCCTACCCACATACATCCTCCACCCACTCACGCATCCCACCCCGACACATACACATCCCTCTCCCACCTACACATCCCTAAGCCACTCACACACCCCCACCCACACATTCCCCATCCACGCACACATCTCCCATCCACACACCCCCACATACTTCCCCCAACCACCCCACCCATACACACATTCCCGGCACCCATCACACCCCCCCCCACACCACACACTATCCCCCACCCACATACATATCCTCACCCATACCACCACACCCACCACCCACACACCATGCACACATCCCCCACCAACACACCACACACATATCTCAAACCCACACACCATACACTTCTCACCACCCGCCCTTGCATCCCCAATCCACCGAACACAATCCCCTACACACACAACCCCGCCACCCACACATACTTCCTCAAAACACCCACACATCACCACCCACATAAACACACACACCCCACACCCGTCTCATACACATATCCTCCACCCATACACACATCCCCCACACCCATTCCCACACCCCTACTTTCACCCCCACACATCCATCCACACATCCCACCAACACCCACAAATATCACTACCCACAAAAACCCACATACCCCAACCCATCCAAACGCATACCCCCACCCACACATATCCCCACACTCACACACATCCTCCACACACACTCACACCTCCTCACATCTAGACACATACAAAATGCCTCACCTTAGCATTGAAACTAGTATGAACAACTCCCACACTTTACTCACACACATACACTGACAATTGTCATGAGCAGTCTCATAAAAATGTTAAACATGAAAAAAAAATGTGTACATATGTCAGAATCTCTAATGTCTCCAACCGAGATGCAGTAACATCGTTACGCCCACCAGGCGAGTACCAGTTACCTGCCCGCAGGTTGCTGGCTGACGTGATAGTCAGCGGTCAGGCAAGGACAAAGCAAGACGCACGCAGTCCTCGTGAAGTCAATCCACAGGGCAAGCACTGTGCGGGGAAACCGGCAGACAGCTTGGGAACTCGGACATGACAGGACGTGTGGGTTGAGAAAGGCTTAGTGTAGTTCTGTGCCCGAAAGTCGAGTGCTTGTATATCTTGTGAGATAGACTGTGAAGCTGTGGGTTTTGTCTGTAAGTGTACTGATGTATTGTATATGTATAGTAATGATCATCACATGCAAAACTAGACCGTATTGCATGTGAATTGTAAATAAATCCATTGAACTTAGTGTCATTGTGTGTCAAGTCCAATCCTTGTGTACTTGTACTTGTCTCACATATGTTAGGTCCAACGAGCCAGGTTTAAGATCCTGACACATAAAAAGTATGTGACGTAAACATAGTGATGCTCCCACACACAGAGATACACACAGAGAAGGCACACACACACACACACACACACACACACACACACACATTCACTCTCACGCTCACTCATTCTGTCTCTCAATCACACTCACTGACTCTCTCACTCAAACTACAGTAATGTACATAAGTTTATATTATACATGATAAAATCAAATGGTATTTAACTGATAATATGACAGATGAGAATACACAAACATATGGATTCGCGTGTTACATAACATGCGTGTACATGCATCTGCTCAGCTCTCTCTCTCTCTCTCTCTCTCTCTCTCTCTCTCTCTCTCTGTCTCTGTATTCTTTCATATACACACACTCACACGCATGCGCGCGCTCACACACACACACACACACTAACACATCAACTCTCGAACTGTCTCACTCTCTCACACACAATCCTTCACACACACACACACACACTCACTTTCTCAATCACACTCTCTCACACATATACATACGCATGAACGCATGCACGCACGCACACACTCCCTCACTCACTCTCACACATACACGTACGAATGCATGCACTGACACATTCCCCTACCATTTCTCGCTCAATCACTCTCTCCACACACACGCACGCACGCACGTGCGCACACACACATTCACTCTCCCACTCTCTCTCTGACACCCACTTTCTCTCTCTCTCTCTCTCTCTCTCTCTCTCTCTCTCTCTCTCTCTCTTTCTCGCTCCCACACGCACACACATATATAGTGAATAATTATAGTTAAACAATTATAATGAACGATTATAATGAACAATTATACCAGTAAATGAATTATGGTGGCATATAGTCGGTATGGATTAAGTATTGAAAGAGTTTTCGGTTAAATGTGTAGGGACTCATTGGAGTTTTCAGATCTGGAGGCAGATCATTCCATAAGTGCGCACCAGAATAGGCGAAACATGTTTTGTATAGGTCCAATCAAGGCTTTGAGACATGTAACAAATTTAGGCGCTTGCTGTTCATTGCATTAGATTGAATCAGCGGCAGAAGATACTCTGGGGTATTTTGAGATATAATTTTTTTCACTAATTTGGCTTTGTTGAAAAGGAAGCGCTTTTGAAGTGGTAGAAGTCTTAGATGACTGTACAAATTATTACTTTCAACGTGCTTTATGCCAGAAACCAGACGAATAGCGCGGTTTTGTAGAGAACATAGTCCTTTTAAATTAGATTTAGGGCAACCATCCCAAACTGTGGAACAGTAATCGAGATGGGATTGGATATAGCATGTATAGAATATTTTTCGTGTGCTTTCGTCCAGGAAGTGCTGAATTTTAGCAAGTTGGTAAACTTTTTGTGCTATTTTCTTGGTAAGAACGTGAACATGAGAGCTCAAGCTCAAATGGCTGTCAATTAAAAGACCTAGTGTTTTATGTTCATTCACATTAACTATAGGTAACGTGCCCATGCGGAGTTCGAGCGGTGATCCAGTTATGGCTAGTGTCTGTAGTTTTTGTCTGGTCGCTATTAGCATGGATTTGGTTTTGTCGATGTTAATTTGCATGCGGTTTTCATTGCTCCATCTAGTAAGATTATCGAGTTCCTTTTGTAAAGAATTCTCTAATTCACTACGGTTTTCTTGACTAGTATATATAGTACAGTCGTCTGCAAATAGATCACAAGTTGTATTGATATATAAAGGAAGATCATTAATTTAAACTGCAAAAAGCAGCGGACCTAGTATTGAGCCCTGAGGCACACCAATATTAAGCTGTGTGGGTCTTGATAGACAGTTGTTGAAGGACACGACTTGTTGTCTGTCGGATAGAAATGACGTAATTATGTTCACCATGTTGGTGCTTATCTTCATTTGTTTTAGTTTCCTAATTAAAATATCGTGATCTACCATATCAAAAGCTTTTTTAAAGTCTACAAACACCGCTCCACAAATTCTACCGTTGTTGATGTTTAAGTGCCAGTTATCGGTCATTTTTGTTAGAGCACTATGGCAAGAATATTGAGATTGACTGTTAATTATTAGATCGTTGTTAATTAAATGGTGTAACGTTATTTTATGAATGTGTTTTTCTAGTGGTTTTGATAGCGACGATAGTAAGGAAATAGGTCTATAATTACACAAAACGCCATTATCGATTGAGCCATTGTTAATTAGCGGAAACACTTTAGCAATTTTGAATGCAGATGGAAAGTAGTTTTTGGCCAGGCACTGGTTATATATGAACGATAAGGACTCACTAATGACTGGTGCAGCACAACGAAGAATTCTATTACTGATACCATCTAGTCCGTGTGAGTTTGTTGATTTGAGGTTTAAGAGATATTTATAAACGTCTGCAACAGACATTAAAGGAATCTCAGCGGGAATATTTCTGGTGCACTTCTCCTCACAGAATGATGCCAGTGAACTTAAATTACACGATGAGTCTGGTATTGAAGACTTTAGATTTTCTATTTCTGATTGAAAGAACCAACTGAATTCATCGCATGTTATAGAATTTGGTATTGCTGATTCTGTAGGGCGTTTCTTATTGGTTAGCAAGTTAATAGCCATCCATATATTTGTACTGTTTGAATTATCTACAATCAAATTTTTAAAATGGTCTTTTTTTATCCTACGAATTTCATATTTAACTTTATTCCTTAGTCTGCGGTAATTGATGAAGTCTTTATTTTTGTGTGCTGTATCTCGCTCTCTCATAATTTCCAGAACTTCACTAGTGACCCATGGGGATTTATGTTGATTTTTGACTCGAACTTCTTTGATTGGCACGTGTTTATCGAACACATTGTAGACTGTCTTCGTCCAGAAAGCTAATGCATCGTCCGGGTCAGGAAGTTGGTAAACGTGATCAAGGGCTGCTTTTCTTAAGGCTTGCAAAAATAGATCTTGGTTGAATGCTTTAAAATTTCTAAATTTGATACTTACATGTTTATGTTTAAGAGATTTGAACCCAATTCTTGACCATGTACAACATACAGGGTAGTGGTCACTAACTGTACTAACAGGAACAGAACGTTCAATAATATTATCTGGACAAGTAACATATATATGATCAATTATAGTTGAGGATGTGTCAGTAACCCTTGTGGTACGGTTTATTAGTTGTTTGAAATTGTAAGATAGAATGATATCGTCCCATGTCTGGTTGGATTTATTAATATCTATGTTGAAGTCACCTAGTATCATAACTTCTCTATCTGCTGTAAACACTCTATCCATCATTGTAGTGAAGCAGTCATACCAACTGTACCCGGCACAAGGATTCCTATATAGGTATCCAATGAGAAACGGTTGTTGACGGGCTGGCTTCACCTCTAACCAAACACATTCTATCCCTACTGTCTCGAGATAACTTCTACGGGAACAGTTGAGGGAATTGGAAATGTATACTGATAATACTGTATACTGATACTGTATACTGATACTGATAAGAGCAGCACATTACACGAAGAAAGGAAAGGCACCTGTAACATGCCTGGGGTCATTAACATTATCGGCCCTAAGAAATAATAGACGGAGGTAAAATGGGGCTGGATAGTATGTCCCCGGAGGGGGCAAATGAGAAAACATTTATTTAAGGGGGAGTCGAGGAGAAGTCAGCCGGATAGTGTATTTGTGGGGCAAACAGTTTGAGCGGTGGGGTAATGTGTGTGGAGTCAGGAGACTGGATAAGACAGTAGAGGTTTGGGAACCGACAGTAGAGGTCGGCGGTCCGGGAAAATTGAAGGATAGCGGAGAGTTGGGAAGCAAGCTCCGACCGGTGGTGTTTGAGGGATAGTTAGTTGAAGTTTAGACCGAGAGAGGGTCGGATAGTTTTGTTGAGGCCTAGAACCAATGTGGGTTGGATCGAGTGAATTCTGGCCAGGAGAATTGCTGGTTAACTGCTGTGGTGGATGAGATTAAGTAGGCCTTGAGAAGGCAGTGTTATTCGAGTGTTCGGTTGTGATGAAGATATATTCTGAGAGAATTATTGTTCCTGGATTTATATGCTGTGTGTCCGTGTTCATTCATCATTAAAAGGAAATTATGTGCGCAAATTCATTCTTGTTCATTGACTGGTGGATGTGTGCTGCAGTGGTGACTTATGGTGTGAGATAGGTGGCTAGCTCAGCTTCCACTCTGCAGTGATATAGAAGGAGCATTAGAATCTAGACAACGACCAATCTCATTCTGGTGCAAAAGAGCTTGTGTCAGAGAGGTTATTTGGGAGCTACGTCCGGTCAAGAAACCCAATGCAATAGAGAGAGATTAATGGGGACTCTTAATGTGGGCTTGTCGCTTAGAGAGGATAATGTGTTCAGAGACATTAGTCGGGTGTGCAATCACAACTAGAATTGTGTCACGACGAACCATCAACATATCCAGTACACGGGCAGTTTCAATAGTATCTGGAAGAATATTCGTCAACAAATCAAAAGCTAGCAGACAACGATAAGTCAGTGTGTGTGTCAGATAAAGAACGCAGACAGTTCAAGAGCGGGTCAGCACAGGTAAACTTTACCGCTGTCAGGAGACAACGATAAAGACAGGATTGGAAAACCAAAGATTGCGGACAGTTCACGTGGAGCCACCACAGGTAAAAATAACAGTGCACACTCGAAGAGGGAGAGTGGACGGTGACGGGTTGTCCACAAAACATAGACAGTGAGTATTTTCTTAGGGAGACCTGTGCGAGCTGAAGACAGTTGTAGGGCGTTTTCAGAGTTCAAGAGTTCGGCGCAGGTAAAAGGACGGGTGGGGCGCCATAGGCCAAATACTGGTGAAATACATGTTTATGAGAAAGTGGGGACAATTGTTTCTCCACAGAAAAGGAATTAAAACGGGAGATCGATGGTGAAATTTTGTTTTGCCCGTAACATATTCAAGTCTGGTGTGTGGGGTCGCTGAATGTATGAGGAAACAATAGCAGACGCTAGGTGTGAGGACAGCGAGTGTTTGTGATGAGGAGAACTTTCCAGTGGTCGCTGAAAAAGGGGGAACATTACTATTTAACAGCTAAATTCAGTGCGTGCTATTTTTACAAAGAGAAACTGAGGTGACCTTGCGATCTCAAGGCCGTGTACGAGGAAAAGTTACTGAAAATTTTTCCACTAGAACTAGATAAACAAGATGTTTTGCACTGAAACCAGGATGTATTTTCGTCATTAATGTCGCTGTGTTTTCGTCATCATCGTGTCACTGGGAAACAATCCACAACAGACAATCAGGTGCCGTCATCGCAAAAAAAAAGACTTGCTAAACAGATGTAAAGTGCTGGACACTCGTTGCCATTTTTTGTTTGTTTAACCTTGTTGGCAAAAGTGAAGCCGTACCATTAATTCAAGGCGACAGCGACTACGCAGATACACATTAATTGACTTTAAAATTATTTTCGTCTCCCCAAAACGCAACAAAAACCCTATAGTTCTGACAAAACAGGAGCTATAAAATATATTGTACAATCACGTGCCAACGCCGCAGGGAGGGTTACAAAAACGTTACGGACTGTGTAGAAACAAGGCGTTCTGACAATTACCATCATCTTCAACTTTTACGACAGTCGGAACTCGTTATCACCACGCAAAAAAAAAGTAACAACGCATCAAAACAGTAATTCGTTATTGGGATCTAGCGTCGTAGTCACTTCAAAACATTAACCAACAGACATTTCCAGGCGATTATTGGAAACTATTAGAAACACACTAAGGACTTTTGTGAGAGTGTCAACAGCTTCCCTGGGGTGAAGGGAACAGACTATCGCACTTATCTATGAATATATATATATATATATATATATATATATATATATATATATATATATATATATATATCCATCATGTGCCATGCCGGTAAGCGTGGGCGATCATGTTCTGCCATCTCACTCGATCAACAGAGTCGTGGATCAGTTCCGTGTTTCTGTCTCGACCATGCCACAAGGCCAAGCCATCCAGATACTTGTTTCTAGGTCTTCCCCTTGGTCTGTTCCCCTCGATCTTACAGTTGTCACCAAGTTCTCCAAATCATTTCTTCTCATAACATGCCCAAAAAATTGTGACTGTCTACGTCTAATGTCTCTGATCAGTTTACGATCTTCATTTGTTTCTTGAAGGACTTGTTCATTGGTCTTTCTGGCTGTCCATGGTATTCTTTGCATTTTCCTCAGAAACCACATTTCTACAGCCATCAGATGTTTTTCAGCCTGGCTGCTCATTGTCCAAGCTTCACATCCATATAAAAGTACAGGTTCTATGTAGCATCTCAACACTCTTTTTCTCGTTTCAATTGACATCTTTTTATTGGTCAGTATGTTTTTCATCTTGCTAAAGGCTACTTTTGCCATGGCGATTCTTGTTCTAATCTCTTCAAGGCATCTCCCATCAGATGTTATTACTGTTCCGAGGTAATTGTACCTATTCACTTGTTGAAGAATATTCCCATTTACTTGTATATTACACTGTGGTATTTCGTTCTTCTTAGTGACGACCATAATCTGTGTCTTTTTACAATTTAATTCTAACCCTTGTTGTTCACTGTGTGTAACAACCGCATCTACTAAATTTTGCAGGTCCTGTTCATTGTCTGCAATCAAGACTGTATCATCTGCATATCTAATGTTATTGATGCATCGTCCCCCAATGTTATATATATATATATATATATATATATATATATATATATATATATATATATATATATATATATATATATATATATATATATATATATATATATATCGGGATGACTTCAGATCTGGGACTGGTACACTTTCAGTCTACGACCCCACCAGCCTCGGATACCTATCTCTCTCAACCGACCAAGGGATGTTACCCTTTCAAACATCGTCCTGAACAAATGACGCAACTCTGGCATCTACAAACCAAATAACAAAAGTGTATTGTACAAAGAAGAGAAGAAATTGTGGTTGTAGTGCAGATATGTCTGGTGTGATCTACTTGCTACAAGACATAGTTAGTTGAGGCTGCCATTTGAAGAATGTCTTCATGGTACACATGTCAATGCATCACACCAAATACGAATGTCACTTAGCTCGTGTCTCTCGTAGCAGGTCCACAGTCTTCGACCAGATATCACCTCCTTCGAGTTGAAAGAAAATCAGACTAATGACAGTGGAACACCAGATCATGTGTCCAAATGATACTCTGAATTTCCATTCACATCCCATCAGGTAGATACCTCACTCATAGGTCCATAATTATAGTAGCAGAGTTTCTGAATTACAGTATATCAAAGCACTATGTCCAGTGCTAAATTTACATTAGAACATTGTTCCTGGTTAAAGTCCCAATAGCCTTAAGTCTGTAGCTATATTCACGATCAAGAATATAATCCGTGTGAACTAGTGTGGCACAGCTGGACGATTACACAAACTATACTTGCCCAGCAGCCTTCGTTTTGAATGATGGATGACTTATCCTGGATCTGCCCTAAGGGCATATATGATTGACCGGGTGGTGGGCAGTAGGATCACCTCACGTTAGCTGGTCTGTCCAGACTGCTGATGTTGACACAGAACGATGGTTTTACTGACTGTCCATCACTCCTCTCCGGAAGGTAGAATCTGGCAAAATGACAAAGACAATCTTCTGTGAGAATCACACGATCATGACCCACCATATGGGGATAGACATTATCATGGTACTCAGAGAGTGAATCACCTCCCTAAGATGGCAGGTGGTTCAATCACAGGCTATGCCTCAGGGTCAGAGGAAGAATAAGGTCTGGGTCCCGACAAGCATCTGAATAGACCATCTGTTTCCCTGGACTGGGGATAGTGTGAACCCACGGTAATTGGTCATGAGTGTCTGTTCCCCAGTTCCCCAGTGAGAGTCTTCTAATGACATACATGGTTAGAGGGTCTACAGTACCCATAGGCAAGATGGCCCTGAAGGAGGGCCGTAGACAAAACCCCCCTCCAGCTCTTCCCAGGTGGCCCTGCTTTCCCCAGTTCATCTCCCCTGCAACCATCAGAACATGTCCGTAGCATCATTTCTCCTTCTTCCCCCTCCCCGTTGTTCTCCTCACAGGAACCCACTATAGATTAGGATGGTAGTCCGTTAGTTAAGGAGACCTTGAACACAAAGTGTACGAGAAAGCCAAAGAAAAACCAGCAGTCGCCCCGCCAAAAGATGAGAAATTCGACACACGCGGGATCGCTCAAATGTCCGTCGATTCGACCTCGGACATTTCCATGAGATTCTACTTGACCCGCCGAGTCGGAGGATACCCCACTCGGTAGGGTTTCGTTACACCTTTACCGACTTCCGGTTTTGTGCACTACGCCGGAGTTCAAGGCGGCCCAGTAGTGCAGTCAAATCACCAACACTCAGGCCACTCCTATTTTCCCCCAGCCAGTTCTGACGGCGAGACTAGCATTCAATACCTGTACTTTTCACTGCAGTACAGACGGTTGGAAGCAGGCCAGAAAATCGGGTCATGTAAACAGACCTACTTGTTGCAGCAATTTACAGGCCCACTCCCGACCTACTCGCGAATATGGCTTCATGCAATCGACAATCTCGGGTGTCTGAAATTCCGACACCAACTGATCTAAGAAAGGTAGCACTCTTACCTTTTCATTTGGCAATGCAGTTAGAAGTATGGAACCTTGTCCAACTTATGGACTTTATGTCAACGTCTTTAAACTTTAGTAGTCACTGGCTCCATTTCTCCATCTGACTGCAGCCACACAGAACTTCTCGCCAGCCGGCCAGATAAACATCATTTCTCCCAGCTTCTAGCTAGGTCACTGCGTCTGCGCGGCTGAACAAGACTTCCTTTTCCTGGCAAATTATATATATCTCCTGGTTGCATCCTCCAGGCATTTTATGACAGAGAGTCTCTATCATCGCATTGGTGTCGGCCATTTTTTTTTTGTTTCTGATGCTCTCATCGTCCTAAGCATTGTTTTTGTGGTTTACTCAATTATTCGTATGTGGTCCAGTATTCGTGAGAAGTAGGATATTTTTGTGTTGTTTCGCGGAGTGCGTGAGACAGGGCAAAGGTAATTTTTCTGGGTGCACATTATATGTTGTTGGGAGGCAGCTGACGAGTCAGCTTGTTTTTGCGTTTGTTGGGCACTGAGTCGTCCCGGCAATATACACTGTGTCAAATTGTCTATGGTCAGACCTGTGTACATTATTCATTTTATATTTGTTCTTTTTCCTGTTTTCTCTTTACTGTTACATATGATATTTGGTTTCTTCGGATATATGGTATTATCGTAATTCTCACGTAAAAAATCTTCTATCTAGATGGTCTCTGTCAGTTTATATTATGCGCACGGTATTGTATTACATGGGAATGTCGATGTCAGTGGTTTTTATTTCGATGTAATCATCCGTCTGCGTTTCACCAGCCTATGCGTCTAGCGTCTAATAGGTGTAACTTATTGTGTATCACTCATTTGTGTATTTATACGTATGTTTAACACTATTTCCAGGAACTTTCTACGACTATTTGTTATATATTCGATGGAGTAGATGTAATAACCCCCTCCCCCCTCACTACTAAGTTTCTTATAGAGTGACTGTGTGAGTACAGAGTGATATTATTAGTACTACGAATTTACGTACAGAGTGAGCGGTGGTGTACTTAGGGAAGGTACACAAAGACTAGTTAGCACAGCCCTCCCATAGGCTGATGCTACACGACGTCTACCGGGGGTGTAGATAGGAGTGCGTGCCCGTAACATAATAATAATTTGTTAAATGAGATTCTGTGTGTGATTAATAGGAGACCATACCATCATATTAGCACAGTAGTGGAAATAGGTTATATACATAGAATATATGGGGGGAAAATATGACTCATTGATTTTGAACTGCTACATGTCAGGTTATATAAACCGACTGGACTTTAAAATGGTTACACCATTTTCAAAAGGGGGGGGGGCATACTGCCAAGTAGCGACTCAGAATGAATGACGTAATGGATAAGTCAAAAAGAATATGAGAAGTAATCTCAAAACAAGACATAGAAAAAGTCGCCAAGTGTGACGTGAGAAGGTAGAAACGTCACAGCGATAGTTTAGCAACAACAGACAGAGCTTGGGCTGGCGGCATGAGTTTGCTTACAGAGAGATATTATCCAGAAACCTTAAGGAGATGGCAGTGATAGCTAGGAACGACTTGATAGAAGAGTTAAATCGTTAAAGCATTATTCTTCTCAGTCAGGACCAACCACAGGCCATGAAAGTATAAATTAGCACTAACTCGGCGAGAATGGCCAAGGTGACAGAACGGTCAACGGATCAGACGCAGTGAGGCTGACGTTAGCTGATAAGACATTGTCGTAAGATTTGCATACTGGGTTAAGCTGTGTGTGACTATAGTTATTATTATGATACCGACCCTTCTGGATGTACAGGAACGGTATTCTGATCATTATTTGTATTATTAATCTTTTTATGCATATGGAGCACAAGCTGTTCACTGGAAATAAATATCTGGAATATCAGCCGTCTTCGAGTTATCAATGCTTTTGGAATTGTCAAATGGTTTTCCTCTGGACCAACGAGTTGTTTTGCTGTTATTTATGGTTACACCTTAAGTTACCGTTTGGCACCATCAAAAAGCCCACGAAATGCTGGATTTATTCGCCTTCGAGGATATCCTGAGAATGTTCTGTCCACAGCTCTTCTCCGCTGCCAGCTTATCAGTCGTGCTGGGGCTCTCTCCTCCAGGCCGAAACCACGAAATAATAGAACTGTCCTCTCACTAACCCACCATCCCCACAATATTTTTGCTAAGAACATCCTCCTGAGACATCTATCCATTCTCCAGGCGGGCCCGACCACTCGCGATGTCTTCTCAGAGGCCCCCCCCCCCCTCCCCCAGTGGCGTACAGGCGGGATCGTAACCTCAGGGATGTGCTGGTCCATAACAGTCTACCCCAACCTCACAAGTCTTTTCCTGTCACGGTGGCTTGTCTTTGATCGCGTTGCAAGACCTGCCCACACGTACTTCAAACCCAGAGTCTGGTATTCCCTAAGACGACTTTCCACATCCGTGAGGGTTTCTCATGTACGAGTCGCAATGTCATCTATGCGATTACTTGCACACGCTGTGACGTGAGATATATATCGGGTGAACAGGTTTACGTCTTGCTGACAGATTTAGGCAACACCTTTCTGAAATAAACAGTGGCACCCAGAAACCAGTATTCATGCACTTCAAGGCCTGACCACTGCGGCGTGGCTGACATACAGGTCACGGCGATCAAATCGTGCGTATCCCACGAACGGGATCGTAAAACATTGGAAAACCGTCTCTTCTTCCAGTTGGGTTCATTCCTCCCTCACGGCCTCAATGTCCAACAGTTTCATTTAACTTCCAAACCCCACCCTCCCACCCCCACCCCCAGTTATATAGTCCACTAATAAGGTAGTTGCGTGTCCTTTGCAGGACGTCACAGTCAACACCAGCATTATTTTTACTGTTTGGGATTTCTTGGCAGGTTTGCGTTCGGTGGTTTGCAATCGTTTTCTTAGGCCCCATACTCATGCCCCTCTGTGAGGACCAACGCAATGAAATCTTCTGCAGCTGTGTTTCGAGCGCGGAACGAGAAATTGCCAATTGCGAAGTGCGTACGTGACATATTCGCCAATCCTAATTTTTAACATTTGCCCACATGGACGCCTCTCCACCCCCACCCCCTTCCCGCCGAGTTGTTTAGCCAATACCTGAGCTTCTGGCGGTATTGACCTTTGTCCCGTTGACCATACATCTGGTTTATACAATCCACTGATAGTCGTCAGTCACTCCAAGCTAGGGTACAGATTCAGATAATTACCCTTAATATTGCCATGTAGTGTGTTTCATGTAGTTTTGTGTCGGTTTGTGTTTGTTTGTTCTGTGCTGACAAAGGCTTTGGCCGCAACGTCCAATTTGTTTCTTTTAATCGTGCTTTAGTAAAGCTCACAATCTACTTCTCGTTTTTTGGTGATTCATTCATTGCTTATGATCGAGCAGTTTTTTTAAAGGGTGTTATGGGAGCGAGGTTCTGCAAAGGACATGCTACTGAATGAATGCATGAGTGAATGAATGAATGAATGAATGAATAAATGTGGGGTTATAATCACATTGGACCATGAGTGTAGGGAGTGGCCACTGGGCGCTACGGAAGCTGAAATTCAGCAATTAATTCCTGACTACTCTCGTCCTGGTGATGTGATTATCTATACGGGTGGCTCTGTGTTAAGAGGCAAAAATAAAGTGCCTGGAGATTTATAGCACATGAAATTGGCCGAAGTCTAGTGAAGGCCGGCTCCGCGGCGCAGGGATTACGGACACAGTTTGAAACACAGCTGTGGGTGATTTGGCAGCAGACCGCCTTACGTTGGTTTTATTATGAAATGGTATGGGTGCTGGTCGTTCAGAAAGCAATGGCAAACTACTGAACGTAAAATTGTCCAGGAATCACGAACAGCCAAAAATGCTGGGGTTGACTGTTACGTCCTGTAAAAGATATGCAACTAGTAAAGGAGGGCTTGACATATTACACCACAATCTCAAGTCTGAGAATGGAGGTAGAGAAGGTTACTGCAGCTTTCCGCTGTGTCGAGAACAAACTGCATACGCATAATGTGATTGTAACTGACTCACAAAGCATGCTGGCACAGGTGAAGACTGGCATGCTTCGTACAGAATAACTTGCATCGATTCAGAGGTCGCGAGTTGTGAGCATTTGCTGGATCGTTTGCATCAAAGTCTCCCATTATGATGTTTATTTCTGAATTATTTTTTTTTTACATTTCTTGAAAGCATTCTACATTTCATTATAAAATTCATCTACACTATCTTCACTGCTTTGTACTGTCGGGCATATATTTGAATTACGTTTATGCCAAACTTCACCAATATGACATTGTCTGATACTATTCAATATCCTTTAACAGGTTTTGAATTTTCTAGATCCAAACCTCTTTGCCTTTCCTCACCTTCAGAATATACAATCTTAAAATCCTCCCCTGTCTCAATCTCTGTCCGTTTCCATCGCGTCTCACACATTCCTAAGATTGTAGTACTCTCTCTTCCATCTTCTTCGTTTGATGTTATCCAATTTTCCATCTCTGCTTAAAGTACGAACATTTCATCTTGCCAATTTCAGTGTTTTGTGACACTCTGTGATTTGACGAATCATGATAAACTAGACATCTTTTAAAAAGATAGTTGCCATTGCTTTCCTTCCTGGAAGTGACCATGCAGGACGGTGATCGTAGCCATTGTCCCTTTTTAAAGTGGTCCTCTGCTTATCGTTGCGATACTTGAGAACATAATCAACAACTATCTGTGGGCTGCCCTCAATCATCCACCACATGTCTTCGTGGTTTCTTATGAAAACATTCACACACACACACACACACACACACACACACACACACACACACACTCACACACACGCACACACACAACGGTTACACAATAGGTCACATCCTCTTTAGAAAAACACAACCGCGTCTCTCTCAGAAAAACACAGTTCCTCCGTTGTCATTTTACTGGAAGTTATAGCGGTATTGAAGGTAAATGTCTTTGTGGTAGTAATGATGGTGGTGGTAGTCGTGAAGCGGATGGTAGTAGAGAATGCTGTAGTAATAGTAGTAGTAGTAAAGGAGATGGGTATGGTAGTAGTTGGGGTAGTAGTGGTAATGTTGTCTTATGAGTTGTATATAGGACATCTGGCTAGTCAGATCTTAGTAAGATATGACTGAGCTGCCGTACTACCTGCATTCTGTTAGCGTAAACGTTTGGCAGAGCACACCAGCCCCGACACCCCACATTCGCCAATGTCTTCGGTCGGAGAAGCACAACTGGGAGGGTATAAACCTACTGCTAGTACGAAGAAATGCAACCCAAAGATTAAATAGCATGGCAGTGCAGACCAGGCCCTAAGCCTTGGTCGGTAACGACTATAGGATCGTAGCTCCGACAGACAAGCGGACAGTTAGAGTATTGCTTTGCTGATCGGGCAGCTTCTTGTTCCAGGTGTTTTGGTGTTGCCTTTCCTCTTTCCCCTGAAGTAAACTAGGCTGATAGGTGGATCATGCTGCTTGGGCCACACAAGGTCTCTACAATTCAGCTCAGGCTTTGTGCCATGGAGTGGAGGTGAGTTGACTTGAGTTGAGTCCAGAACCGACATCACTGCACTAGGTGCATATTCGTAAGTGCTCAATCCTTATTTTTAACAGCCAGCGTAGAGTTCCGATACAATTGGTGCAATCTTATTATATGTCCGCCTTGCTCTAACTCTGAGTGACAAATGAATCACTGAAAAACGAGAAGTAGATTGTGAGCTTTACCAAAGCACGACTACAAAAATGAAAATGGACGTTGCGGCCAAAGCCTTCGTCAGCACAGAACAAACAAACAAAAATAGACTAACAGATACACAAAAGACACTACATGAAAGTATTAATTTCACTTATCTGTGTCCTAGCTTGAACGGCTATCCGTGGATGGGTGACTCTGAGTAACTCTGAGTGACGACTGTCGAACAGATCCTCTGACCACCCCCTGCTGTTTCATTCTCTCTAGACCATGATAGTCCATCTGTTCTTCTGCATTAATCACATTTGACTAGAAACCTTCACAACATCTGCCTTATCATGCATCAGTATGAATTAGTAACTAACTAACTAACACCTTAATGATGCGGCACCAGTCAATCTGACTGCCTGTTAATTTTCAATCACACCATAGTGTCCCAGAGAAAAGATCCAGCAAATGCTCACAACCTACGACCTCTGAATCGATGCAAGTTATTCTGTACGAAGCATGCCAGTCTTCACCTGTGCCAGCATGCTTTGTGAGTCAGTTACAATCACATTATGCGTATACAGATTGTTCTCGACACAGCGGAAAGCTGCAGTAACCTTCTCTACCTCCATTCTCAGACTTGAGATTGTGGTGTCATATGCCAAGATCTCCTTTACTAGTTGCATATCCTTTACAGGACGTAGCAGTCAACCCCAGCATTTTTGGCTGTTCGTCATTCCTGGTCAAGCTTACGTTCAGTAGTTTGTCATTGATTTCTGAACGACCGGCACCCGTACCATTTCATAATAAAACCAACGTAAGGCGGTCTGCTGTCAAATCGCCCACAGCTGTGTTTCGAACGCGGGTATGCAGGATTACGAACTGTGTCCGTAAAACCTACGCCACGGAGCGTGCCCTTTACTAGACATCGGCCAATTTTATTTTCTATGAATCTTCAGGCACTGTTTTTTTGCCTCTTAGCACAGAGCCACCAGTATAGATAATCACATCACCAAGACAAGAGTAGTCATGAATTAATTGCTGAATTTCAGCTTCTGTAGCGCCCACTGGCCACTCTTTACACTCATGGCCTAGTGTGATTATAACCCCACATTCATTCATTCATTCATTCATTCATTCATTCATTCATTCATTCATTCAGTGGCATGTCTATTTCAGAACATCGCTCCCATAACAACCTTCTGGAAAACTTCTCGATCATAAGCAAGATGTCCCACGTTCGATACTTCCATCTGGAGATCATCCGCCACATCCTGCACCCATCTTCTCTTTGGCCTTCCTCTTCCTCTCTTCATAGGCATATACGGTATATACCCCTCCATTATTATTCTCTCCAAACTTTCATAACTTTTCAAGTGACCAAAATATTTCAATTTTCTTTGTTTTATCGTCTTTAATAGCCAACCTTCTTCAATATTCAGCTCTTGAAGTATGTCTAGTAAGTGTCCAGGTCCCACATGCGTATTTTGCAATGGGAAAAATGCATGCTCTTAAAAATATAATTTTTGTAGGTCTATCTGTCCTACTCCATAATTTATTCAGTTGTTTTAGTCTTTGAAGAGCAATGGATATTCTTCTTTTATTTTATATCATTGTGTCACCATTGTTGGTAATCACTGACCCAAGATATTCGAAATTTTTCCCCACCTCCAAGTTTTCCTCATTAACATATATTTCTTCTCCATAGTATCTGAATTTCTATTCGGTACCTTATCCACTCCTTGCCTCTGCCAATCTTCTCAAGTGTGCACACTTCTCTGATGGTATCTTCTTCCTGATCCATTCATGATCTTTCTCTCGGCAGCGTGTGAACCTTGACTGCTATAGAGAGGTTATTATTCCTTTGTTCTTAAAGCACATTGTAACAAACTATCGTCTGTCAAGACGGTAAGATGCTAGTTATATGACGTTTGATATATTGTATGTGCATGTATTTGTTGTTAATGGTGATGGTGGAACAGTGGTTGTTGTGATGTTTTCGATATGAGTAGTGTTATTTGTATGTACATACTTTTTGAATTCTTATTGCGTATGTTATTAATATATACTGATGTACTTATTTACAACTTATTATATTTATTATCAACTTCTCCATGACGGAGAAAGGAAGATCAGCTGCACATTCGTGTGAGCATCATGAAGTTAGTCCGTCAATGAAGTGACGCTGTCGTCCTGCAAAGTCAATTCACTATCACTCGAAGACGTAGCAAAAGCAATGACTGCAGTCAGAGATGTGACTGTGTCAGGACCAACTTGCCCTCTAGTACAGAACCAGCTCTACCTCCAGGCGTTGGTACTGGTTACAGACTGTCACTACAAACTGCGAGAGATAGTAACAATACCAGACTGAAGACTGCAGTCAGAGATGTGACTGTCTCAGAACCAACTAGCCCTCTGGCACAGAACCAGCTCTACCTCCAGGCGTTGGTACTGGCTACAGACTGTCACTACAAACTGCGAGAGAGAGTAACAATACCAGACTGAAAACACAATGTCGCAGAAGATGAAAAATGAAGTGTCTACAGAAAAGAGCGAAAGTCGGGGTGTCGAAGCAAACAATCGCAACCCGATCAATATCGTTGTTAATACGACAAAGAAAGGAGTTGTATTTATTTCAACTATACTCAGTTGCAGGGTATTCTTAAATCTAAATTTTATGTTGATTGAATCGTATAAAAAGTCTTTGTCATTTATGTCTATCAGCCTCAATAGAAAGTTTACTTGACCATACTTGTGACAGCTGTCGTGGTTGTCTGTTTTCGAGCATAAATAGTATTTTCCGTTTAATTCTTCAGACACGGTGGCTACGTATACTTGTATTCTACTATGCTTGTGTCAGTTGTCACTATTATCTGTTAACATTCGTCAATATTCGTTGCCTTAAGCTATACTTTCCATATATCAAATACATGAATGTCTCCACACAAAATGTGTCAATTACGATGCAAAGTTGCGGCTTTAGAACAAGACATATTTGATGACCGTCTAAGAATTATCTTTGGTGAAATTTAATCAATCAGCGCTTTATAAATATGAAAATGCCAACAAGTATCACCACTTTGTTGTTCACATCACTTGAAAGCTGATGTTTATGTTGTTATGTGTGCCTGATTTGCTTATGATGGTGTAAATATAAACAGACAATCCACTGACGTGGCTTTCACTGAAACCACAAGTGATACAATTTGCTTTTCCTAGGTTGTGTAAATAATTGCGACGATTCAAATGGTCGATTCAACTAGAAAGTTCTCTGAGTGCAATCAATAAGGAAAACAATAATAGAGGTAGACCTATGACAGGAGTATAGTGGGTTAGTCGCCTCTGGTCATGTGTATAGTGCCACGTAATATCAACGGCTACTTATGGGATGTGTTTTCTGTTATGCCTAGGTCTTGTCGCACCAATACCTGATATATTATGGTCTTGCCACTTCCCTGCTTGTCATTTCTGTGTCTTTCCTTTCATCTACCTGTCATTTCTGTTCTTTTCCTATCTTGTGGCTGTCACGTATGTTCTTTTCCGTTCTTCTGGATGTCATTTATATGCCCTTCCCTTCCTCTGCTTGTCATTTCTGTGTGGTTCTTGTCCCTACTCTGCTCATAGGACGTCAGATAGGTGTCTTTGAATCCCTATAATTTTGCTTGGAACTGTCCCTTATTTGTTATTAATGAGGACGCACATTTTGTTTTAAATTTTGGTAAAATAATGACGCTATTGTACCACCATTAAGCACTGAAATACAAAGACAGTTGTAACAAACATCACATACACACATAAACACACATACACACCCACGCACATACACCCACAAACACGCAAATATAATGACAGTCAATTAAAAATTATTAAGTATTAAAAATAAATTCTTCGAGTGATAGTTAAAATACACAGAAATACAAGAATAGTACTAACACCACACACACACGCGCGCGCACGCACGCACGCACGCACACACATACACACAAATACAAGAACAATAATAAGAATATATGTAAAAGACATCTTCCCAGCTTTTTGTTTTAAATTAGTGCTGATCAGTGTCTCCGCAATAATTTCTACACTGCTGCCCATCTGTGCCTGTGAATTTATTTTTATTATTGCCACTGAATACCTCTAAATTACCTGTATCAGTACAGATAAGTTAGTTAAGTTAGTTGCATATCCTGTTTACTGGGCGTCGCAGTCATCCCCATCATTTTTGACTGTTTATGATTTCTAGACAATTTACGATCAGTAGTTTGTCAATGATTTCTGTACGACCAGCACTCGTGCCATTGTATGAAAACCAACGCAAGGTCTTCGATTGTTACTCTCTCGTAGTTTGCAGTGACACAGTCTGTAGCCAGTACCAACGCATGGATGTAGAGCTGGTTCTGTGCCAGAAAGCTGGTTGGTCCTGACACAGGCAGTCACGTCTCTAGGATGCAGTCATTACTTTTGCTGCGTCTTCGGGTGAAGATGAATTGATCTCCTGGACGACACCGTCACTTCATTGATGGTCTAGCTTCATGATGCTCACTCGAATGTGCAGCTGGTCTTCCTTTCTCCTTCATCGAGGATAATAATGTGTATATATGTACACCAGTGTATATTAGTAACATTTGCATTGAGAATTCAAGAAAGTATTTACATACAAATACCACTATTCATATCGACAACATCACAATAACTACTTCCCCACAGTCGTCACCATCACCACTAACAACAACAACAACAACATGCGCATAACATAATGTCAGGCATCCAACAATTGGACCTTGTCGCCTTGACAGACGATAGTCTGTTACATTGAGATTCACAACAAAAGAAGGCATAATAAGCTCCTTTAACACAAAGCCTGGGCTCAATTGTATAGAAGATGTGTTGCCCATGCAGCATGATCCCTCTCTCGGCCTGCCTAGTTTACTCCATAGGGAACGTACCACCAATACACCTGGAGCAAGACAACCTACAGAAGCTGCCTGATTAACAAAGCAATGTTCTAAATGTCCGCTTGAGGGGACTTCGATCCTAAACCAGTTGCCAACCAAGGCTTAGGGCCTGACCTGCTCTGCCACGATATTTAGTCTTTAGGTTGCATTTCCTCGCCCTAGGGTAAAGCTTGCACCCAATTGCGCTCCTCCGACCAAAGCCGTTTGCACTAGTGAGGTGTCGGATTTGGTGAGCGCCACCCAACGTTCGACGCTAACAGAAAGTAGGTAGTACCGTCTACTGTCAAACGGTAGCTCAGTCACATCTGACTAAGACCTGATAATATCAGCGACTATGTACTTAGTATATCATCTAAAGTATTATTTGTTTATTAACTCCATATGATATATAACTCTGCTGTATGTATGTGGTGAAATACAGGAAATATACCAGACAAGAAATCCTGCAATATTGTGTTTAAGGCGTCTGTGTTTAAATATTAATCTTGTACGTATATACGAACATGCTGATATATATGTATATGTTTATGTTGTTCTTGATGATGATGTGATGGTAGTGATAGTAGTGATTCTGGTAGTTGTAGTGGTTATGATAAGTGTAGTTGTGATGGTGGTAGTTATTGAGGTAGTGGTGATAGTGTTGGTTGTAGTAGCTGTAGACATTGCGGTGATAGTGGTAGCAGTAATGGAATTAGATATAGTGGTAGTAATTGTAGTTATAGCTGTAGTATTCATAGCTGTGTAGATGGTAGTTGTAGTCGTATCGGTGGTGCTGGTAGTAATGATGGTAGTTATTAGTGGTTTTGAAGGCAAAAGTCGATCTTGTAGTAGAGATGGTGGTGGTACACAGTGGGTGCCATAGTGGGTACAATATAGAGAGATAGCAGTTCGCCTTTGACAGACAAAGAGAAAGGGGAAGCTTTCTAGAACGATGGGGACATCAGAGACTCAGTTAGAGAAGACTTCTCAGGTACCATTAAAGATACCTATTATGAAGATATCATACAACCGGAAGATATACAAATGTATTGGGAAAAAAAGGCACCGCACCAGGGCCCGATGAGGTTAGATACGCCCACATGAGTGATGAGTGATGGAGAACTCATGGAGATAGCTGCTTGCTTTAACCTGAGCATCAGGAGGTCATAAGTACCACATGATTGGGCCCACAGCTATTTAACACCACTTCATATACCAGACGACAAAGATCATTCAAAGCTAAATGGGTTTAGGATTATCACCCTACAGAATACGTTTGGCAAGATGCTGGAGAAGATCGTTGCTGTTAAGCTTCAGGAATATTTAGAATGGGAAAAGCTACTCCAGTAAGGTTTGGGAACTTGCCGGCCAGGGAGGGATGCTTGGTTAATTGCAGCCACTTTTGTTTATGCTGAATATGAAGAGTCCCAAAAACAACAGAAGACTGCGGTGGCAGCACTCGATCTCGAGGACGCGTACAACAGGGACAGATATGATATTTTGATGTACGTTCTTATGGAGAAGGGACTAGAGAGTCTGTCCTTGGTTGGTGAACTGGATTGCAGCTGTTCTGTATTCTCGTAGAGTGGTTATCCGGCTGGGAATATAGATCTCAGAGCCATGTATCATAGCCCCCGGACTGCCACATGGGTCAGTAATATCACCTATGCTTTTCATTGTGTACATGAGCAAGATTGCAAGTCTCGAAGCACCAGTGGCTGGAAGGATACTAACATTTGAAGATGATGTTCTCGCATACAGGCACGGGAGGGATAGAAATCAAACAGCTCAGGAGCTGCAAGCGACAGTGGAAAAACTGAAGGATTACTCTACAGAGATGAATGCTGTCATTAACACAGAAAATGCATCTGTCTTGCGGTGCTCTCTGGACAATAGGATTGTTAAAGCTGACCTCCAAAGCCTCACAATAAATGGTAGACATGTGAATAAAGAAAACAGACCGAAGCACATGGGAATCACTGTTGATAGAAGCCTGCCTTTAGGTATCATGTTGAAGTGGTGGTTACAAAATGTCAGAAGGGGCTCAATGCTCTGAAGAGTATGGCGGCAAGGGACATGGAACAGAAAATGTTATTCACACTTTTTCAGCACTTGATCATTTCAGTGGTAGAGTATGGACTAGGAATGCCCACTGTCTCAAAGAGTCAACAAGTGAAACTAGAGCACAAGCAGAACAAAGCCATGCGGTTGATTCTGGGGTGTACAAGGGACACCCTGATAGTGTGTATGCGATACATCCTGGCGTTGCCGACCATTGCGGACAGACGCAAAGTGTTGCAGGCAAGGTCATACCTCAAGGTAGCTGGGGACAATGAACACCTCCTGCTTCATTCCCTGGGTGCAGTTAAGGGCACCATTAGTATTGGAACGCTACGCTGGCTGTTAAAAATAATGACTGAGCACTTATAGGAATACCATGAGGGCAATGATGTCGGTTCTTGACTCAACTTAACACAAATGCATGCCAAAGTCGGACACACTGACTGTGAGGTGCATAACTGGGTGTGATACACTGTCAAAGACTGAAAGAGGTCTACCACAAGATAGAAGACCACCGGGAAGAGTGGTCAACCTCAAGTAGATTAGAGGTAACGTAGTGCCCCGATATAAGGGCAGGGTAGGTGATAGAAAGGGGGACTATTAACTAGTTCTCTCATGAGACACGGAGGCATCGACCAGATAGTTAGGACTCTGGTCACGACAGAATCACGCCTACGTGATAGCCACGGAGAAGAGTGCCACTCAACAGGAGAACGGCTGCTATAAGCGTGCTGAGTATAACAGCACGCAAAAAGCCGAAGGACGCAACAAGGTCCTTCCGCGTGCTGTGTAGCCACGCGTGTAGGAAAAGTCAGACTGGGGACTGACTTCGTAGAGAGCAGATCGTTTAGTGTCGATAGGAGTTTTTTGTAGCCAATTAGATAGAGACTAGCAATAGGGTTAGGAAACTAGAGATAGGCAATTCTGTGGCTTTGTGTGTGATTTGATAGCGACTGTTTTGTAAATGTAAAGAGCCAACGGCAATAAAATGTACCATTCATTTCCTCTCACACGACTTGCAAGTTTCTTGTGTGGTGTGGGAGAAGTAATCCTATGATGCCTGACACATTGGTTGTTGACAGGCTAGGATTTAATGTGGTGTCAGAAGTGGGGCTTGAACAAATGTTCAAGCTATTACACTTACCCACGGCTCTAGACTAAGGTTACGAATAGGGAATTACAAGGTTTAATTTGTGTCAGTGACTGATGACGTGTGCAGACTAGAACGAGTTGCGAGCTAAACTGTGCCTATCGTGACAAAATAATGCTTAGTTGTGCTTATTAAAATATTATTTAGTTAAATCATGTGTTCTTCGAAGTTGTAAGTACTGATATTATTAATTTATTTCATTGATTTATGTAATTATTTATTTGTTTATGAACAATTATCAAATATGATTCATGGCGGAGCGATACACAGCCAGCAACATTATCGATTTTTGCAAGCTAAGAATAGCGCTGCGCCTCTGACGTATTACGATTGACAAGCAGTTGTTCTACGCCATTCGCATTCAGCATCTGAGTGTTTACAAATCGCTAAGCTGCTGCCCGCCTGAATCTGTGCTTTATATTAATTATTATTTGTTTATTTCAGTTAGTGAATGAATATATTTATTTAGTTAAACAATATTATTATATTTTTATTTATTTAAAAGCATTTATTGAATGTTTTTCGTACTTTTTCTATTTGTTTACCGTCACGAAGGCACTACTTTCGGCTATGCAAATTAGACTTGGTCTGCACAAAACTTCCATAGATTAAACTAGGTTAGGGACGAAAGGCATAAAACGTTAGAACGAAGACAGGACATTGACATTTAACATTAATTAAACTATATTCTGTTTGCCCGTGGGCATGTCATTGTGATTGTACCAAATTGTCAAATATTATATGTCGTTTACTATTTGTTAATTGTTGCTGCTCTGTGAACCAGGGTGAACAACAGCTGATTAGAAAACTCGTGTGTATGCCGAAGTGCCAAACGAGGTGACCTGTGTTACCGGATTGGTGTTCCTGATTCTCGGGAACATTAAATTGAGTATAACCTACGTATTTGGCATGCTATGTGATTAATAGTGCATCTCTTTTTCAGCTTGTGATGCACTAGCATATGTTTGTGCTCTGTTTTTCAGGATAAAATTTTTTCCAGGTTATAAACTAAGAGTCCAATTTGCAGTACTCAGATATTAAGAAACATAACATATCAAAGATAAATAAGTGATTAAAGACTTCAGTGCGGGTCATTGCTAGCTAATAGGCCAACAACATGGCAACTTTATCTGATTTCATAAAAGCTGGCAAAGAATTACAATACACAGGAAAGGAGCTAGAACAATATGCTGATCAAAAATTTAAAGAAGCAAAAGATGCTGAGAGAGATGAACGTGCACGAGAAAGACAACACCAGATAGAACTAGCTGAGATAACAAAACAAAAAGAATTAGAAATTAAGCAAAAACAGGTAGAACATGATAAGGAGATTAAGCAACAACAGTTAGAACATGATAAGGAAATTAAACAGAAGGAACTAGAATTAAAACAGAAGCAATTAGATCAAGAAAGAGAACTAAAGCAAAAAGAGATATATGAAATGGCAAGAGTGAAAGAAAAACAAATACAGGTAGAATCAGAAACACAGTTACAGATGAAAAGTATGGATGTAGATTCACACTTAGAGATCTCTGCTACTAAACTAAAAAGTCAACAAGAAGAAAATAAGTTCAACAAATACAAAAATATTATCAAACCATATTGTAAAGAAGACTCCATATCAGCCTGGACAGAAAATGTCGAATATCAGTTTAAATACCACCAAGTTCCAATAGACATGTGGGCTATGATTTATATGAAGAACCTGAGTGGTGAGCCCCTTAAAGTGATAGAATCAATACCAACTGATCTTAGATCTAACTATCAGTACATCCATGATAGGATAATGCAACATTTTTTACTTGATGCCCCTGGGTATCAGGTTCAGTTCTCAAATTTAAAACCAAAACCTAGTGAGACTTTCATTGATTACGTCTCAAATGTTCAAAGTGTACTAAATAGGTGGCTTAAAGCAGATAACATAGGTAAAGATTTTGACAGTCTTAAAAATCTAATAGCCATGGATAAAGTCATATCCACTATACCATCTCCTTTTGCTAAATTCCTGCAGCAGTCGGACATTGAGACCATAGAACAATTTGAAAAGAAAGGCTCTGCATATTTTTCTTCAAATAGAGATATTTTTAAGACTTCAAATGACTCTGAAATAGTTTCCTTTGTAAAGGACCAACCTAAAAACTATCAAAGTAATAGAAAACCATTTCATAAAGTTGATAAGAAAGATAGGAATGTGTCAAAATGTATCTACTGTCAACTTTTGCATGACACTTATTCTATGTGTGATAAATCGCCAAACTATCCGGCGCATCTTGAAAATGTTATTAAGAAGTAACAAAACAAGCGATTTGCATACAGGCGTGCAATCAAATGCTTCTTTTGTTCCAGCTACGGCCATTACTCAAATAAGTGCCTGGGCCGCCAACGTATGAAAGCCAACAATGCTATTTTGATTGATACATCTTCTGATAGTGGTAGTGAGACTGAGTGTGAAGTCGAGAATGTATTACCTTTTAAGCAATCTGAAGATGTCTGTTGTGTGAACGATGTGTTAAGCTTTGACAATTGTGACCAATGTCACCAATTTCATGCAGACGGCAAACTTACATGTGGGCATAATGTAACATCCTCCTTGGAGAATGCAAATGCAGCTATAGCCTCCAGAGGCAATCTATTGTTTTACTCTGCAATGGTCAATGAGAAGCCATGCCGATGTTTGCTTGACAGTGGGAGCTCTATTATTGGAGTGAAAAAGGAACTTGTTAATCCAAAGGATTATACTGGTGACTCTGTAAAATGCCGGACTTTTTCTGGTAATATAGAAACCTATCCTCTGGCAAGAGCCCGTATAAACACCCCGTTCCTTTCTGGTACCTTTACTTGTGCAATACTAGACAACCCTTGTACTGATTTAATTCTTGGGTGTCTACCCCAGCTAAGGCACTGTACAGATGAAGAAATATCTGTCTGGGAGGAGAAAAATGGTTTCACTCCAGTGAACAGTGCAGATATCATCAAACATTACAGTCCTAACAAAAGTGCTAGACCCATAACACTTGAAATTGATCAAGACGTAATGGTGCTACTACCAGACAAGCATAATAAAATACTTACTTCATGGCAAGGGCCTTTCAAGGTGATACAAAGACTTTCAGATGTTGACTATGAAATATCGATAAACGGACACTTAAAGATATTCCATGTCAACATGTTGAAACCTTACTTTTCACGACAAGAGACAGAAGTAGAGACAGACGAACATAGTGCGCCCACACCTAGTGATCAGACGACAGACGTACACAACGCAACTACACTAGTTAGCGAGACTGGCAAATCCGACGATATCCATACATCTAGTGAGAATACAGAATACGCACTTAGCACCACCACCGTACTGAATCAGGTAGACGACGACGGAATGGAACTACCTGTTCCTATTGTAGACAAGACTGCGACTTTAGATAGCATACTGATAGAACAGGGACTAACAGACGGTCAACGACGACAACTATTAGAATTAGTGACGGAGTATAAAGACATATTTTCTGACATTCCAGGTAGGACGGACAGAATCGAGCACTCCATTCTTCTTTCGGACTCTAAGCCTATTAAATGCAGGCCGTACTCAATCCCACTTAGCTATAGGGAAAATCTAAATAAGGAAATACTTAATTTAGAAGCTAGTGGGATCATTCAGAAGTCTACATCTGAGTACTCCTTTCCATTCGTTCTAGTTAAGAAAAAAGACTCCACAATTCGTCTGTGTGTGGACTATCGAAAGCTCAACAACGTCACTAAGATCGACGCAGAACCAATTCCTTCCTGCGAAGATCTTATTCTCGACATGTCCACCTCCAAAATCTTTTCTAAATTAGATCTTACTAAGGGATATTGGCAGGTCCCTATGCAGACTCAATCCATTCATCTTACTGCTTTTTCAACACCTTTAGGACTTTACGAGTGGCGTTTTCTTCCTTTCGGACTCCGAAACGCTCCTGCCACTTTCGTACGCTTAACTAGAGATCTACTGCATGGAGTGACGAATACAGTGACGTATATAGATGATATATGTGTCCATACTGATGACTGGACAACACACCTACTGAAACTAAGACATGTCTTTGATAGGTTGCGACTCTTCGGTCTCACTGTCAAACCGAGCAAAGTCGAATTGGGCCTAAAAGAAATTGATTTTTTGGGTCATGTCATTTCACAAGGTCAACTAAAGACTGACAATAGAATCATTACCAAAATTATGAACCTGACCATGCCTACCACAAAGAAGCAGGTCAGAAGCCTTTTGGGGTTAGTAAATTACTATAGCAAATTCATACCAAACTTAGCTGAAATTACAAGTGTAAAACTAGATGTCAAAGATGCATTATTAATTTCTGCATTGTCAAAATTGAAAATCCTGTTTAGTAATGTACCAATCCTCCGCTTGCCTAATCCTAGGCTCGTTTATTATCTTAGGACAGATGCCAGCAGAATTTCCATCGCTGCAGTGCTAGGCCAATTTTATGAGGGCATCTTCCATCCGATTTGCTACGTGAGCCGTAAGATCACACCTGCCGAGTCCAGATATTCCATATCAGAGTTGGAAGCCCTAAGCGTCATCTATGCGGTGAGGAAGCTTCATCCATTTCTAGCGGGTGTTCACTTCGTTGTCCAGACTGACAACTCCCCAATCACGGTCATACAAAGTGGTGTGCATCGGAATGACCGTATATACAGGTGGTCGCTAATACTACAAAACTATACGTTAAGTATAGAGCATATTAAGGGTAAGGACAACATTCTGGCTGATACCCTTAGTCGACCATCTGAGGTAGAAATACCGCAGATTCCGCATAAGAATGTAGAGTAATAGATTATTAGTACATTAGAATATTCTATGAAAAATATTTTACAAATACATAGACATTATGTGCTGAACTATGTACTAAGAACAGCGAGCTACCAGGTGTCCGTAGACAAAAGAAGAACTGTGCTCCGAGAACAAATTTATCACCGTGTGAACTGGGACAGCTCGTTACTAACTAAGCTCCATATAGGTTCCGGTGAATCATTTGTGGTAAGCAGAGAAAAACAGTGTCAGAACATTACATAAATACAAACACGAAAATACTGGTCTATGACACAATCGAACTCTACAGGTGCAATACCCATAGGACACAAGTATGACTGTGTAATGTGTTTAATATACCCAGGACAAGTGTGAATATATATTATGCCAATGAAAGCAATTTCTGAACATTAGGGCAACGACTAACCTGAGGTATTTAAATACTATGTATATATAAACTTATTGTGATATGTATTATAACATTTTAATATAGTGATAAATTATAGGTAGATTAGGTCACTTTAATTTACATTTTAGAGTTAGACAATATAATAGTTTTCATTTTTTTAAGTAGGTTAGATAGGATTAATTAGATAGATCAGTAATTTACCCACTTACTTACCTTAAAAGTAGAATAGGATAGTAATTTAAACGTAATAACAGCTAATTATAAACTAGAATAAAAAGTTTAGATAGTATTAGTACCATTTAGGTTTATTACATTTCACTTTATTTCATTTCATTTGAGTTCATCCCATCTTAATGAACCAGTCCATTTAACAAACGTGATCATGTAGTTTTAGGATTAATGTATATCATTATCATAGGATAAAAAGATTATACAATTAAACATACATCATTTACACCATTTAGAGTAAAAATATCAATCATATATTTTTCCATTTAAAAACATTAGTTATAATTTTGTTATATTTCACATTACCCATGTTAGAAAGGTACATAATTGATTACATTTCACATTACCCATTTCATAAAGGTACATAACTCATCTCACATCAATTTCATTTTAAATAGTTAGATTACATCCCTTAAATTAGATAAACATTAGGATTAATGTGGCAAATTAAATTAAAATAGGTAACACATTAGATACATATTTTTAGAACTAGTATGTCAGTATTTAGAGTATTATTTCAGTAGAATATAGTAGTTACTAATACCAGGGTACAAACCATCAACCCTTTTTCTTACATGTAAATATGTGTAAATACATGACTCGTGCAGCAATTTACGCACAGTCATTTAGCTCAACTTTGTCAAACTGAGCCAAACTTGTACAGTGTCACTCCAAGGTTTTTAAATAATGGTGAGGGTAAAAGATGTGTGACAGAAGTGAGGGTAAAAGATGTGTGACAAAAGTGAGGGTAAAAGATGTGTGATAGAAGTGTGAAAGTGAGAGCGAATGTAAATGATACAGGAGAGGGTGAGATCGGCGGAGTTTTTTCTGCCGCTCAACGCGACTTTTTGTTTTTGTCTGCGTCAAGTGTTTGCTTTCGATGTTGAAAATGTGCTGTCTTGAATGTGGTGTGTGTAGTTTAGTGTAGATCTTAGAGAAAGTATTTTAAGTATCATAAGACGGAAACGTAGTCACGAATTAGTGTTATACACTTGTTTGTGGCCACATTTAACCGAATTATGGCACTTGAAAACTAACTTACATACACATGATAGTTAGATACACATGTTAGAAGTTAGATTATACTATTAGTTAGATTCAAATACGCAAACAACCAGAAAAACAAACATATAAATTGCATACATTTTTTGTAGATCAAAGGGAGATAACTCCGGGTCAGGGGACATAATAGACAACGAAACACTAACTTAACAGTGAAAGATAACTTTACACGCGGAAGCGCGATAGGTAAAGCCTGTCGCACACAGCTTGTGTAATGGTTGTTTAATATTATATGGGGGACATGAAGCAATTCATGTGTTGACCCTAAGAAAGTCAACTTTGTATGGGTAGTGAGTTAATTTACTATTTGAGGGCAGGTCTTATAAGACAACGGTCCGGTTCAGACATACCTCTAAATAATATAATATTGCGATTGAGAAGACGACTCACGCCAACCAGACAAGTTTGTGGCGATTGCCAGTAGCCAAGTAAAGTGATACTACATTGTGACAATAGTCAGTAGAAGTCTATTGGGTTACCCAAAGCCAGGTTATCAGCAGTCTTTGACAAAAATTAGATAGACTAATTTTTTTACAAACCTCTTGCGTCACAACCAATGAGTCAAGGTTGATGACGCAACACAGGAGGGGAGGGTGTGTGTCAAAGACTGAAAGAGGTCTACCACAAGATAGACGACCACCGGGAAGAGTGGTCAACCTCAAGTAGATTAGAGGTAACGTAGTGCCCCGATATAAGGGCAGGGTAGGTGATAGAAAGGGGGACTATTAACTAGTTCTCTCATGAGACACGGAGGCATCGACCAGATAGTTAGGACTCTGGTCACGACAGAATCACGCCTACGTGATAGCCACGGAGAAGAGTGCCACTCAACAGGAGAACGGCTGCTACAAGCGTGCTGAGTATAACAGCACGCAAAAAGCCGAAGGACGCAACAAGGTCCTTCCGCGTGCTGTGTAGCCACGCGTGTAGGAAAAGTCAGACTGGGGACTGACTTCGTAGAGAGCAGATCGTTTAGTGTCGATAGGAGTTTTTTGTAGCCAATTAGATAGAGACTAGCAATAGGGTTAGGAAACTAGAGATAGGCAATTCTGTGGCTTTGTGTGTGATTTGATAGCGACTGTTTTGTAAATGTAAAGAGCCAACGGCAATAAAATGTACCATTCATTTCCTCTCACACGACTTGCAAGTTTCTTGTGTGGTGTGGGAGAAGTAATCCTATGATGTCTGACACATTGGTTGTTGACATACACCCTCCTCGAAAGAGGAATGAAGAAGAAGAAGAAATCATCATACTATAGGACAGTGCATTGCAGCAGCATTTATATGTGTTACTATTATATTTGATACTATAATCTTATTTGAAATGATTTCCTTGGGTCCAGAATCTATTAATCAATCAGTTATGTGCCATGCCTGAAAGCGTGGGCGGTCATGACTCGCCATTTCACTCGATCACCAGAGTCGTGGATCAGCTCAGTGTTCCTGTCTCGACCATGCCACGTGGTCAAGCCATCCAGGTATTTACTTCTAGGTCTTCCCCTTGGTCTGTTCCCTTCGATCTTGCCAGTTGTCACTAAGTTCTCCAATCCATTTCTTCTCATAACATGTCCAAAAGATTTTGACTGTCTCCGTCTAATTTCTCTAATCAGTTTACGATTTTCATTTGTCTCCTGTAGTACTTGGTCACTGGTTTTTCTATCTGTCCATGGTACTCTTTGCATTTTCATCAGAAACCACATTTCTGCAGCCATCAGATGTTTTTTCACCTTGACTGCTCATTGTCCAAGTATCACATCTATACAAAAGAACAGGACAACACTCAACATTCTTTTTTTTTTTTTTGTTTCAATTGACATCTTTTTATTGGTCAGTATGTTTTTCATCTTGCTAAAGGCTACTTTCGCCATGGCGATTCTTGTTCTAATCTCTACAAGGCATCTCACATCAGATGTTATGACTGTTCCGAGATAATTGTACCGATTCACTTGTTGACGAATATTCCCATTTACTTGTATATTACATTGTAGTATTTCGTTCAACCTAGTGACGACCATAATCTGTGCCTTTTTACACTTTAATTCTAATCCCAGTAGTTCACTGTTTGCAACAATCGCGTCTACTAATTGTTGCAGATCCAGCTCATTGTCTGCAATCAATACTATATCATATGCATATCTAATGTTATTGATGTTTCGTCCTCCAGAATATTAGATGCTTGCTTGCTTTCGCTGGCTGTGAACTTCAGCGTGAAGTCCTGTATGTCGGATAAATACATCCTGTTGTCCAACATCAATGTGATGTCATACCGGACCTGAGGTTTGCGTGAGTATCCGTTGTCCCATGTCTGGCTTATTGGTGTGCAGACTGGTGGTTCCTCGCCGTGCAGGCAGATACTCTCCCACTTCGGAGGAATCATCGATCCTACTGATGTTAGCCAGGTCCCCGAAGGGACCTGTTGCCCAGGACGCACGGCGTGGACGTGTCTCAGCAGGTCTTGGCTAGTATAGATCCCGGCCCTGGTGCCTTGGAAACACCTCTGCGTCCCAGAATATTAGATGGAAATTATAGTGTTCGAATGTGTTCAAACTAACTGGTATTATATCTATTGCTTTTTAACGTCTGTTATAACAGATACAACATTCAAAGCTGGATCTATTTGAATATTTCAGTAAGCTCAGGAATGGAAATGTCCTTGGGCCCTGTGAATGAATCTTCAGGAAAGCAAGAAAATGGAAACACTCTATCGATGTTATGTTTTGCAGAATATTATCAACAAATAATCATGTTGACAAATATCGTGTTTTACATGTGCGGATTTATTAGTTTCTTTGGAGTTTTCGCTAATATCGTTAATTTAGTTGTGTTTTGTCGACAAGGTTTAAACACTACCGTTAACATTAGTTTATTCGCTTTAGCGTTTGCTGACTTCTCGAATATGTTAACGCAACTGTGGATGATCATTGTAAAATTGTCTCCTTATGTCGGGTTACCTATAATATACGAAGATGTCATGCATTCGACTGGAGGCTTGCCCCATGAGACTTTTTCTAGGGTGAGCTGTTATATCACTGTCTACATCACAGCAGAGAGATGTTTATGTGTTGTTTTCCCAATGACGATCACACAAATAATTACAATCAAGCGAGCAACAACAATTATTGTGTGTATTTACATAGCTACTATAATACCATCAATTCCCTTGTACACTTCCAATTATATGGGCTGGAAATTTTATCCGGAGCTCAACAAAACTCTCCTCGGTTCATTTACTCGACACAATAGCGAAGAAATAGTAATAACAGCTTCCTTTATAAACGCTTTTTTGGGAATGGTGTCAGTAACAGCAACTGTTGTTTTCACATCAGTCTTAACTTGGACACTGAGAGAAAAATCTGCCTGGCGGAGATCAGTGAATGTTCAACAGAAAAAATCAGAGGCCTTGTCTAACAGAGACAGAACTACGCTAACTATGATTGTGTTGATTGCTGTTATTTTACTTGTATGCTATACACCCTCTGTCATATTGTCTGTAGTGGGTTTCTTAGAACCAGAATTTAATCGTGGCAGAAAATATGTCATCATATATGAGTTGTGTTGGTCGTTTGCTTTTGTGTTTGAGAATCTCAACTCGAGCATTAATATTTTTTTGTATCTGAAAATGAGTTCAAAATACAAAACTACTTTTGTAAATCTTTTTGCTCTTCGGAAAATAATAAAAATGGCGTCAATATACATATTTAAGTATTCTGCTTCCTCTACCTAATCCTTCTCGACTCGAGAAAAGTTCGAAACTTTCGTTGACAGTGTGCTGTCTTCGTCCTTCAATAACAGCTTTATGTTTTTGTCTCAGTGCAATCTGTGCCTCTTAATATGTTTATATTAGTACCGATTAGTTCCTTTGAATTTATTGCTATTTATATATTGATCTGTGTCTCTGAATGTATTGCTATTTTTATATCGATCAGTTTCTCTGAATGTATTGTTATTTCTATATCTATCAGCGTCTCTTAATGTGTTGCTATTTCTATGCAGATCAGTGTCTGTGAATGTATTGCTATTTCTATATCGATAGTGATTCTGATTGTATTGTTATTTCTATACCGATCAGTGGCTCTGAATGTATTGCTATTTCTATGCCGAACAGTGCTGCTGAACTTATTGCTAACTTAATGCATATCAGTGCTTCTGGATTTATATAATATCAGTGCCAATGAGTGCCTCTGGTTATATGTATTCTAGTGCCGACCTGGTGGCTATGCCCTAGGTGAAGGATTGAGAGAGGTGATAAGTCTGGGCAGAAATATCATCATCATTATATGCCATGCAGGCAAGCGTGCACGATCGTGTATCGCCATCTCACACGACCACCTGAGTCGTTGATCAGCTCTGTATTCTTGTCTCGACCATGACATGTGGACAACCAATCCATATATTTACTTGTCTGCCTTTCCCTTGTTCTTTTAATCTCAATTTTGCCAGCTGTTATCAAGTTCTCTAGTTAATTTGTTCTCATAATGCGTCCAAAAATGTGTTACTGTCTAAGTCTAATTACTCTAATCAGTTTACGGTTTTCATTTGCTTCTTGTGAATCTTGCTCGTTAGTTTTTCTGTCTGTCAATAGTATTCTTTGCATTTTCCTCACAAACCACATTACCACTGCCATTAGATGTTTTGTTATCTGCTCGTCTGCCCATTGTCCAAGTTTCACATTCACACAAAAGTACATATAACACCCCAACACTCTTTTTATACGTTGTCATTGACATACTTTTATTAGTCAGTATGTTTTCCATCTTGCAAAGCGCTACTTTTGCCATAGCTATTCTTGTTTTAATCTCTTCAAGGCATCTCCCATCAGATGTTATGTATGTTTCGAGAAAGTTGTACCATCCTTGAAGACTATGGGATAGAAGGGCAACTGCTAGAAAACATCATAGCCATGTACCACTCGAGCCAAAGTGCAGTAAGAACACGGGAAGGTATATCAGATATGTTCACAGTCAATACAGGAGTGAGGCAGGGATGTGTGCTCTCTCCCCTGCTATTCAATATCTACATGGACAGAATTTCCAAAGTAGCAAGTCTCGACAGACCAGATTCAGAAAATTTAGAACTCTTTACTCCAGATGAAACAACTGACCCACAGGGAATAAATGAACTTCTATTTGCAGATGATCAGTGCCTGTTTTACAGCGATGAGGGCAGACTACAAAATCATATTACTAATCTGAGTTCAACCTGCAGCAGATACAATATGAGTATAAACACAGCCAAAACCGAAGTAATGCAAGTTAGCAGATCGCCAGGCCCACTAAATATACAGATAAATAACACACCTCTGAAACAAGTTAAAGAATTCAAATACCTTGGAAGTATGATCACAGAAGATGGCAGACTGGACAGAGAAATTGAAATCAGATGTCAAAAAGCTAGTGCACTTACATATCAACTATCACCCTTACTGAAACATCCAAACATACCCATGTCCGCAAAACGACAGATAATAAACAGCATATTCACACCAACCCTATGCTACCAATCTCAAACCTGGACTTTATCCAAATTACACCTTCGCAAAATTAACACCTGCGAAATGAGATGCCTGAGGAGAGCTGCCAACTTAACAATCCGAGACCGAGTAAGAAATGCTACTATCAGACAGACTGTGGGATCAACACCTTGTGCCACATTTATTGACAGACAGAAGATCAAGTGGTTTGGCCATGTCATTAGAATGCAACATCAACAACTACCATCACTGGCCTTACATCAAAGATCATCTGCGACGAGACCACGAGGACGTCCAAGAAGAAAATGGATTGACGACATCAGAGACATTGTACAACCTCACGGAATGACACTATCCAGTGCCGTCCACCGGGCGCTGGAACACAAATTATTCCTCCCCACGACGCTTGACGGCAGAAGTGGAAGATGATGATGATGATGATGATGATGTACCGATTCACTTGTTTTAGAATATTCTCAATTGCCCGTCTATAACATTGTGGCAATTCTTTCTTCTTAGTGACGACCATAGAAATATCATTGTATGGTAATAAGTAACACCTGCTTTACATACCATACCACTTTACATACCATTCTCTACTATTATGGACTTGAAAAACGAAACAACACTGTAAATAATGTTCGCAATCAAACTGATCACATGCTGATGACAAGGCGATTCAGAAGCAGTTTAACAAGAGCTAAAACTAGACAAAGAATAGACTGTCATATTGATCATGTTTCATATATAGGAACGACGACGTTAAAATTAAGAATACAAACGAGACCCCACTGAGTATAAACATTACTTCTAGCATTACTTAAGGCAGACACAGACATTAGAGAAAGGGACAATGTTTCTGTTAAGAACAGATATAATGCTGTGGAGATAATACAGACCATTGATGAACAATGGGACAAATTGGGGGAATCAATTCAACAGACGTCAAGAGAAATTCATTCATCCATAAATTTTTTGGGGGTGCTTTTATCATATCCTTAACAGGACACCGCTGTCAACACCAGCATTTTACTGCTCTTATGATCTCTTGGCAAGTTTACGTTCAGTAGTTTTCCATTGCTTTCTAAACGACCGGCTCCCATACCAATTCGTTAAAACCCAGCGCAACACGGTCTGCTGTCAAATCGCGCGCAGATGCTTCTATACATAGAATTGGGGGGGGGGGGGGGGCAGACGAAATATGAAATTCTGCAGTTGATGAACGGGGGGGGGGGAATAAAAATAAAAACAAGTACAGAAAGAATATAATGGCCTACAATAAGAAATAGCTTTAAAATAAAATGCAGAGAGACCAAAGAAATTTGGCTGAATCAAAATTGGAAATAGGACCAAACCATAGAAACGACTCGCAGTACATGTATCAACAAGTAAGTACGAGTATATTTACAGATAGAAAAATACGAAATACCACTAGAAGTTTAAAATCTAGGACGGCATAATATTAATGGAATAGCATAATATATGTCAACAGATGGATAGAATACTTAAAGAGATGTGTGATGATAAGAGAGAGGATGGAAATATTATTCAAGAAAATGATGAAGGCCTATCATTCCTTGATGCAGATACTGATAAGAGCAGCACATTACACGAAGAAAGGAAAGGCACCAATAACATGCCTGGGGTCATTAACATTATCGGCCCTGAGAAATAATAGACGGAGGTAAAATGGGGCTGGATAGTAGGTCCCCGGAGGGGGCAAATGAGAAGACATTGATTTAAGGGGGAGTCGAGGAGAAGTCAGCCGGCTAGTGTAGTTGTGGGGCAGACAGTTTGAGCGGTGGGGTAGTGTGTGTGGGGTCAGGAGACTGGATAAGACAGTAGAGTTTTGGGAACCGACAGTAGAGGTCGGCGGTCCGGGAAAATTGAAGAATAGCGGAGTTGGGAAGAGAGCTCCGACCGGTGGTGTGTGAGGGATAGTTAGTTGAAGTTTAGACCGAGAGAGGGTCGGATAGTTTTGTTGAGGCCTAGACCCAGTGTGGGTTGGATCGAGTGAATTCGGGCCAGGAGAGTTGCTGGTTAACTGCTGTGGCGGATGAGATTAAGTAGGCCTTGAGAAGGCAGTGTTATTCGAGTGTTCGGTTGTGATGAAGATATATTCTGAGAGAATTATTGTTTAAATATTGAGCACAACCCAGTACTGGCAACGCTGATCGCATTCTGGTATGAACCTAAGGCCTATCCACGTCAGTATGGAAGCACTATACTCGAGTTTCGCTCTCGTTTGAGCTCGTCAGTAGTGCATATCCCTGACCGGATCCGGAAACAAGCCCCGGATCAATGGCGTGTGAAGCGGGTGTGTAACCACGCGGCACACACTGGACACAGCCAAATTATCATAACAGAACACCACAACGTCACCCATCTTAGGCTATGCTCAAGATTGCGCAATCGCCGCGACTGACGTCCGTCAATCGATGTGGACCCGAACGATCAGGACTTCTCACTGGCAAGGAACACCAGGCCTCCTAAATCCAGTAAGCAATAATCAGATTGATTATTTGGTTGTTTCGGGATTCGGTAAGGGATATGCACTACTGACGAGCTTAAACGAGAGCTAAACTCGAGTACAGTGCTTCCATATTGACGTGGATAGGCCTTAGGTTCATACCAGGATGCCATCAGCGTTGCCAGTAGTGGGTTGTGCTCAATATTTAAATTTCAAATCCCGAAACAACCAAAGAATTATTGTTCCTGGATTTATATGTTGTGTGTCCGTGTTCATTCATCATTAAAAGGAAATTATGTGCGCAAATTCATTCTTGTTCACTGACTGGTGGATGTGTGCTGCAGTGGTGACTTGTGGTGTGAGAGAGGTGGTGCAGCTTCCACTCTGCAGTGATATAGAAGGAGCATTAGAATCTAGACAACGATCAATCTCATTCTGGTGCGAAAGAGCTTGTGTCAGCAACGAAGCCACACATCATTACGCTGGAGGAACTCGAGGCCTTTGGAGATTTTGGAATGGACATAATAACACAATTTCTAAATGATATATTTAATAGTGAGTACATTCCTACTCATCATCATCGCATCTCATCTTGTTTCTCTTGTACCTTGCGGTGTCGAGGTGAAGCATAAACAGCAGGAGAGTGCCCGTTTAGTGGCTTCATATATCGAGATTCCCATGGACTCTATTATTCCCTCTGTACATCGTTTACATAGTCGGCCTCTTCTTCGAGTTCCATTAGGTCTGTGCATCATTGCTTATTGTGGCATACTGTTATTTGGTAGCCTAGTTATATGGCCGAGCCATTTAACTTGCTGTTTTCTAATGAAATCTAGTGTAGCTAGCCGGTCGCTCAGAAAGTCGTGGCGTGCTGATGAGCGTAATCTAGCCTAGGAATCAACATACAGCTGAAAGATGCTGGTGTTGACCGCAATATCCTGTAACAGGATGGAAACGCGGGAAAAAAAAAAAAAAAAAAAAAAAAAAAAAATAGTCCTGATTTCTTCGTTTCTGATTTTCTCTCTTCTTGATATATTGAATATTCATTTCAGGAATCTATTTTCCGTTGAGGTAATGTTTTTTTTTCTCCTTTTCTGTCATTGTTCAGGTTTGGCACTGGTAGCATAGAGTTGGTAGAAACATTGTGTTGTGGGTTGCTTTTTTAGTATCTACTGGTACGTGTTGGTTCTTTAGTATTGGTGCCATTTGTCAAATGAGTTGTGCCTTATTGCATCTATTTTCAATCTCATATTCTTATTTGCTAGTTGATGATATTATGCTTCCTAAGTAATTGAAGCTCTTTACTTGTTTCAGGGGGTGTTCTTTTAGATGAATCTTTGTGTGTGTGTTTTCCCCCTTATTCTTTGGTTATAGTCATTGCCTCTGTTTTAGTGTTTAAATTCCCTCTGACATATTAAAATGCATATTTATAGCGTTACCAAAGAAACCAGGTCATTAGAATGTGAAGATCTTTGCACTATAAGTATTATGTATCGTATGACAAAGTTATTACTAAGAATAATTATGAGAAGACTAATAAACAAGATTTAGCCAGAAATTAGTTATGAGTTAAAGTTAGTTGCGTATTCTTTGCAAGACGCAGCAGCTAACTCCAGCATTGTTTGGCTGTATGTAATCTCTTGGCAAGTTTACGTTCAGTAGTTTCTGAAAGAGCTATAGAAGTAAAGAAGTAAAGAAGTGTATTTGTGAGTGCGTGTGTGTGAGAGTGTGTCAAGCCAAGGAGGAGTGGCTGGCCGAGTGGCTAGGATGCAGAGTTCTCGTTTGGATGACCCCGGTTCGAATCCTCGGTAAGATGAGGGTTATTTTCTGTCCGGGGGGGGGGGGGGGGGAAGGGGGGAACACCCTAACCTGCACAGTTCGTATGGCGATTGCTCTAGTTATGCGGCCTTAATTCCTCAGGTTCACGACCCCCTTCCTGTCATCCACCGCCAGGTACTATAGACAGTAGATGACGTTCAAGCAAAAACCCATATTCCTCCGCTTTCTACAACACAGCATCTATCTTGTTATGTAGTTCCTTCCGACTTATTGATATCACGTGTCTGTGTGATCAGCACCCAGTAAGCTATTTATAGTACAACACAAATCGATCCGTTGTTAACTTTCTATATATCTCATTACATGCTCGATGTATAATGAAAAAATATAAGGGCAGTGTGTTTGTGTGTGTGTGTGTGTGTGTGGTGTGTGTGTGTGTGTGCACGCGCGCGTGCGTCCGTGCTTGCGCGTGTGGGTGTATGTATTTATGTGGTTTTACAATTCTCAATTTAACGTATTATTTATGTTTCTGGGTTTGAATGTTTTAATAATTTTGTGGACAGCAATTGGGCCCAATTAGATTGTTTTCGCATTTCACATCTGTCTTCCTCTGTCATGATAGGAGAAACGTGATAGCTTTTCTTGTATCTTCTCCATTTATTGTGATTTCCTTATTGTGGTGTTCTTTTCCACTGCTAATCGTATTATTTTTTATTGTTTATTATTAATATCTAATCCATTTTCTTATTTCATAAGATACTTTTCATTTTCTGAAATGCAGCTTTTGCTTGCCCTATTCTGTTCTTAATCTCTGTTGTGAATATTCCATCTGATGTTATAAGTGACACTTTTTTTTTAAATTCGGATATCCTTTACAGGACATCGCTGTCAACAGCAGCATCTTTCAGCTGTCTGTTGATTTGTTGGCAAGATTACGCTCAGTAGTTTGCCATTGCTTTCTGAGCGGCCGGCTCAGTTATCCCGCAAGTCACCAGCGGGGGTAGAACTGCTTCCAGTTCTCGCCCGCTACGAGACTCTGCGTGTCAAACGGGATTACGGAAAAAGTGGTGTAACCCCTCGGCCAGAGAGACCGGCAAAAGTGACACTAGTTATTTAAAATCATCCACTTGTTTAAGCATTTTCCCTTGTATTGTCGTTTCATCTTATGGAGTCATCTTTTTCTTTGATATCACATTTCTCACTGTTTTCTCGATATTCTTTGCACTCTCCATTAATACAATGCCCAAAGCTGTTGTAGATTTTTTTGCATTTTCCGTCATCAAAAACTGGGCCATCTGCATAGCGTAAATTGTTTGTAATATAATTTGAATTCCTGGCTCTTCTTTGATCTCTATCATTATTACTTCGCTGTAGGAGAGGAAGGGATTCGAGGGAAAAAACACATTCCTGTTGTACTTTTAGCTTTATTTGTCTGAAAGATGCTAATGAAACTAGAACATTATATACAGCAATTTAAAAACAAAAGAGACAAACGTCTTTCTTTGGTCATGTGATGAGAAGAGAGGCAATGAAGAACATCGTGACAACTGGAAAGATCGAGGGGAAGAGAGGTAGAGACAGACCATGAGAATGTTGAATGGACTGAGACGGTGGCATAGAGGAATATCATCAGTAGAGTTGATCCAGAACACAAAGGGCCGCGATCTGTGGAGAGACATGAACGCCTACGCCAGCTGGCAGAGCACTTGATGATGATGAATCCACCTTCTGCACTGCGTCTACACCAGATCTTGTAACTCCTGCTCACTTTCACCCAGTAACATTCTGCATGTAAAAGGTACTGGATAAATTGCTGAACATCCATCCATCATCCATCATGTGTCATGCCGATAAGCAGTCATGTTTTGCCATCTCACTCGATCACCAGAGTCATGGATCAGCTCCGTATTTCTGTCTCGACCATGTCACGTGAACAAGCCATCCAGGTATTTACTTCTCGGTCTTCCCCTTGGTCTCCTCCCTTCGATCTTGCCAGTTGTCACCAAGTTCTCCAAGTCATTTCTTCTCATAATATATCCAAAATTGTGACTGTCTACGTCTAATGTCTCTGATCAGTTTACGATGTTCATTTGTTTCTCGTAGGACTTGTTCATTGGTTTTTCTGTCTGTCCATGGTATTCTTTGCATTTTCCTCAGAAACCACATTTCCACAGCCATCAGATGTTTTTCAGCTTGTCTGCTCATTGTCCACGCTTCACATCCACATAAAAGTGCAGGTTCTATGTAGCACTTCAACATTGTTTTTCTCGTTTCAATTGACAACTTTTTATTGCTCAGTATGTTTTTCATCTTGCAAAAGGCTACCTTCGCCATAGCACATCTTGTTCTAATCTCTTCAAGGCATCTCCCATCCGATGTTATGACTGTCCCGAGATAACTGTACCGTTTCACTTGTTTAAGAATGTGCCCATTGACTTGTATATTGTGGTATTTCTTCCTTCCTAGTGACGACCATAATCTGTGTCTTCTTAATATTCAATTCTAACCCTAGTTGTTCACTGTGTGCAACAATTGCATCTACTAAATTTTGCAGGTCCTGTTCATTGTCTGTAAGACTGTATCATCTGCATATCTAATGCTATTGATATATCGTCCCCCAATGTTGATTCCTTCCATATCTTCTATATTTCTGAAAATATATTCGCTGTCCAGGGAAAAAAAGATCTGGAGACATTACACATCCTTGTCTCACCATCTCTTAATAGGTGATATTGACCTATTTCATTATCAAGTCTTATGGCAGCTTGTTGTTTCCAATATGTGTTTTTTTACAAGACAAGTCTAAGGTCTTTTCCATCAATTTGTAGATCTTCAAGCATCCTTATCATGTCGACATGTCTCACTTTATCGAAAGCCTTTGTGTAGTCAATAAAGCAAAGGTCTAGATCTTTGTTTACTTCTATAGAACGTTCAATTACTGCTCTCAGTATGCACACAGCATTTACTGTACTCTTGCCTTCTACAAACCCACATTGTTCCTCTCCTATTTCAGGTTATATTTTCTTACTAACTCTTTGCATGAAAATTCTTAGCAAAATCTTCGTGACGTGACTCACTATACTAATTGTTCGATGTTGATCACATTCCAAGGCTCCTGATTTCTTTGGGATTGCAATAAATACAGAATTACATAATTCATGAGGTATATCTCCAGTATCATATATGGTATTCAGGAGTCTGGTAACTTTATCTATTCCGTATTCTTCTAAAGCATTAATCACTTCTGCTGTGATGCTGTCTGTACCGGGGGTCTTGCCAGATTTCATAAGGTTAAGAGCATACTGAACCTCCATCTTCAAAATTGATGGTCCTTCATTATTATTTTGAATATCATACTGTTCTTCTGTTATCATCATTGAGGTATTTCACATAATCTGACCATACATGTAAAATCTCATCTTTTTCTATTATGATTTTTCCATCTTTTGTCTTTAGGCAGCCTGCTGATGTATGTGTACTTTGATTTGTAAGCTCCTGAATTCTTTTGTGCATTAGTTTGGTATTTTTACAGTTTTGTTGTTTTTCAATTTCTATGCAGTTTTTCTCTAGCCATGCTTCTTTTGCCTCCTTATATAATGCTCTGACATTTCTTTATATTTGGCAGAGTTATTTTTGTTCTGTCTTCTTGTTTCCATTAGCTGTAAAATGTCTTCAGTCATCCAAAGTCTGACGACCCAATTCCTTTAATTTTGGAATAGTTTTTTTTTTTTTTTTTTTTTACGGCTAAACTGATTGAATTCTTCAACATTTCCCATTGAGCATCCATATCTTGAAATAGGATCTCTAGATCAGACAATATATCAAATTTGTTCTTTACTTCTGTGTTAAAATTATCTTTGTCAGTTTTCAATTTGCACAAATCATATTTAGTGTTTCCGGTTGTATACTTGACCTTCTTTAACTTTACCCTCAATGTGCCTGTAATTAATATGTGATCACTGTAACATTCTGCATTGGGAACTGTTTTTACGACTGTTAAAGCATTTCGAAACCTTCTGCTAATCAGGATGTAATCTATATGGTGTTTAATCCTGCTCTCTGGACTTCTTCATGACCATAATCTTCTAGGATGTTATAATAATAATAATAATAATAATAATAATAAGTCTTTATTTTCAAAGGGTTAAGAATTGGGCACGCAGGCCCGTCTGACATTCTGCCCTTCTTCTCTATTTCCTCTCATACATTCTTTCATTCAACATCACTTATGAAGCAACTTTTGACAACAAAAGAACATTAAAACGCATGAAAAATAATCAATAACAAATGACTCACTGAAGCAGTGTTTAACATGGGCATTATAAATACCTAAGGAGGGTGTAACGTGCCATACATAAGGGAATGTTTTTTGGCTAGTTGTCGTTTGAGATAAGTTACCATTATTGTCTTTTTTGTGTTGTTTGTTATGGGGGCATGTAGTCTGTACTAAGGTAGTGTTCAAACAGGTTGCGAATGTATGTATCATGATTGGTGGTGTCTTTGATTTCTTGTGGAATATTGTTCCACAACTGAGCGGTAGAGTATGCTAAGCTTGTTTTATATAAGTCTATCCTAGGTTTAGGGACATGAAGTATATTTAGTCGTTCGCTATGTCTAGCGTTATATTTAAACAATGGCCAAAGGTAGCTTGGAGCATTTTGAAATAGGATTTTGTGAATTAGTTTGGTTTTATTAAAAAGCAGGCGCTTGTGGAGTGGCAGTAACCGGAGACGTTTATATAGGTTAGAATTGTCGGTAAGCTTTTCACCATTAATTAAACGCACTGCCCTTTTCTGGAGTGAATATAGGCGTTTTGTTATTGATTTGGAGCATCCATCCCAGACTGTGGAGCAGTAATCAATATGTGTTTGTATATGAGAAGTATAGAATATCTTTCTTGTGTTTTCGTCAAGGAAATTTTTAATTTTGGCAAGTTGGTATACTTTTTTGGCTATTTGTTTAACTAGAGCATGAACATGTGAGTTAAAAGTTAGATTTTGATCTATGATAACACCCAGTGTCTTGTGCTCGGTGACACTTTCTACAGGCGTGCTGCCAATGTGCAGCTGAAGAGTTCTCTGCGAGTTTAGAGTGTGAAGTCTTTGCCTGGTTCCTATTAACATAGACTTTGTTTTAGTAATGTTAATTTGCATGCGGTTTGCATGACTCCAGTTAACTACACTATTTATTTCCTGTTGCAAGGATAATTCTAGCACATTACGATCAACAGCGTTTGTATATACTGTGCAGTCATCAGCAAATAGATCGCAGGACGACGACAGATTTAATGGAAGATCATTTATATAAATGGCAAATAATAGAGGGCCAAGAATAGACCCCTGAGGTACTCCAATATTAATGGTAATGGCTTGAGATAAAACTTTATTGTGTGATACTACTTGCTTTCTGTCTAATAAGAATGATTTTATTAATGTCACTATATTAAAACTTACTTTCATTGTTTCTAGTTTTATAATTAGAATAGTATGATCTATCATATCGAATGCTTTCCTAAAGTCTATAAACACCGCTCCACATAGAGTATTGTTGTTAATATTTTGATGCCAGTTTTCTATCATGTTTGTTAGTGCCGTATGGCAAGAATATTTTGGCCGAAATCCTGACTGACTGTCAACTATCAGTTTATGGCGAACTAAGTGATCTAGTGTTGTTTTGTGGATGTGCTTTTCTAGCGGTTTGGATAATGAGGATAATATGGAAATTGGTCTATAATTACTCATGAGACGATCGTCTAGAGGACCAGCTTTTAAATGAGGATACACTTTAGCGATTTTAAAGGCTGATGGGAAGTGACCTCTGGTTAGACATTGATTATATATAAAAGTTAGTGACTCGCAGATCGCCGGTGCAGCATGGCGAAGGATCCGACTACTAATTCCATCTAGTCCTGATGAGTTATTGTTTTTTAGATTACGGAGATGAGTAAATACTTCAGTTGTCGTCATTAGCGGTATGTTGGAGGAAATGTGTCTATAGCATTTGTTCTCACAGAATGATGATAATAAAGATATGTCATGAGGCGCATCTGGTATTGCAGCCTTCAGTTGGTTTATGTCGGACTGAAAGTATCTACTGAATTGATCACATGTAACCTGATTTGATGGTAATGATTGTGATGATTTGTGTTTGTTTGTCAAGGTATTAATTGCTTTCCATATATCTTTAGTGTTGGTTTTATCTATTACTATCTTCTTAAAATAGTTTTTCTTTTCCTTCCGAATAACATATTGAACTTTGTTTCTCAGACTACGGTACATAGTTAGATCTCTATTTTTGTGAGCCCTGTCGCGATCTCTCATAAGTTCAACTACTTCCTGTGTGATCCACGGGAGCTTTGTGTGATGTTTAACACGAACTTCCTTAAATGGAACATGTTTATCAAATATACTTAGAAAGGTCTTTAGCCAGTGGTCCAGAGCATCGTCTGGGTCAGGAAGCTGGTAAACATAATCTAGAGATGAGTTGACCAAATCTTGTAAGAAGACGTCTCGATTGAAATTTTTGTAATTTCTATATTTTATGCTTATATGTTTGTGTTTGGGAGTTTTGGTGCCCCTTTTCGACCACGTGCAACATACTGGATAGTGATCGCTCATTGCATTGATAGGTACACTACATTCTGTGATGTTATCAGCACACGTAGTATAAATATGATCCATAAGTGTTGCAGATGATTTAGTGATTCTAGTGGCTTGTTTGACTAACTGTTGGAAATTATATGACTCTATTATGTTTTCCCATGTTTTGTTTGATTTGTTAGCGTCTATGTTGAAGTCACCTAGCAATATTATTTCCCTAGCATTACTAAAGACTACATCCATCATAGTGGTGAATTTTTCATACCAGATATTTCCTGCACTGGGGTTTCGATAAAGATAGCCAACTACTAGCGGTATGCAATTTTGAAGTTTAACCTCTATCCATACACACTCAATCTCACAGGTTTCAAAGTCTAGCCTGCGGTGGGCGTTAAGCGAGTTGGAAATATAAACTGCAATACCCGTCTCTTGTTTCTGATAGGGATCTCTTCTAATGGTTTTAAAACCTCTGATAGCGATGTCATCATCTGAGATGTTGCCATTTAATCGACTTTCGCTAACGCCAAACATGTGAAAATTTTGATTAAGTATAAGTGATAGTTCGGGCAGCTTCCCTAATAGATGGCATATGTTTACATGCCCGATTCTGAGCCCATTATTCCTGAGCCAGTGTTCGTACTTATTAGACATTTCAACAATGCGTAATCACAAGTTTAAAAGCAAAACACACACACACAAAGTGAATACAACTTACGTCCCTTATTACAAAAACACACTCTAAAGTACAGAGAAACAGTAATATCTCTGTAAATATATAAAAATACGTACACAGATCCGTAAGGAAGAGCAGTGAAGACCCCCTCACTCACCGTGAAAACACAATTAGAATTATTATAAAAGCTATACAGCTAAGTACTATCAATTAATATAAAGTCAAAACCAGTCAATGTTTGTAATAACTTATAACCTAATACGTTACTAGATCAAGTTATAACCAAATATGCAGATAAACGTTTAAGGAGAGGCTCTTTCTTGTACCGAGATCCGGTGTAGCTTTGTCCTAAGTTGCTAGTAAATACCAGGTTGTGTTGGTTGTTGGTATAGCGACATTATAAGTGCTTTACGAAGTGTAGCTGGGCTATACCGTGTGAGGTGCAACCATTCTGGATTACAATTAAATGGGTACTGATGATGTCTCATGGGTATGTAATGACTACCAACTAGAGCCTCTGGTTGGTGGCTAACAGGAGGTTGTGCTGGCACGTCGTTGTTGCTGAGAGTCGGATCCTTTCTGGGGAGAATAGCAATCATATCTTCGTAATTATTACCCTCCTGTGTGAAAGACGACGTATTTAACGGACTTGGTGTTGTGGTAGTGTCCCGTCTGGCTTGGATTTCAGGTGCAGTGGTTATGAGTGGTCTGCACACTTCTGTCCTATTTGTACTTGATGTGACGGGAGTATGTCGTCTGGCTTGAGTTTCAGGAGTAGCTAAAAGTGTCCGGCGCGATCCCGTATTGGATGTATGGTATGTCCGTTCTGGATATTTTAAATTCTTGGCGAGAAAACTGGTGCCCAATGTAGATAAATGTATTTGATCCTTGTAAAGACTCTTTTTTGGTGCACCAGCCTGTGAAGTGAATGATGCTGTATTGTTGATGAATTGTATCTTGTTTTGAGAACAGAACTTCTGCAACATGTTGTTATTTATGTCAGCAAGGCCGAGGGGTTAGCAGCTTTCTCCGCAAACCCCGAATACTCTCGTCACGTGACGCGACGAGAATTAGCAGTGGTTCGAATCGCAAAAAGTGACTTATGAGAGTATGGAGCCGGTCGCTCAGAAAGTCGTGGCGTGCTGATGAGCGTAATCTAGCCTAGGAATCAACATACAGCTGAAAGATGCTGGTGTTGACCGCAATATCCTGAAGCAGGATGGAAACGCGGGGGAAAAAAAAAAAAGACGGCGCTGGTGTCCATAACTCGGTGATATGATGGAGGAGAAGAAAATGGATGAGTTAGGAAAAGTGTGACGTAATCCGTTCAAGAGTGCCAGCATTTGAGACCCTGTGATTTGTTGGTTGTTCATGGTGTCGGTGATGCCAATATGTACGCTTGCCCTTCTGACGCTATGATTTACAGCCAACCTGCTAATCTTGTCTGTTAGCCGGTCTACACCAGCCCCAGGCAGTGGGATTTTTGAAACAATGTCTTTGTCTGATGTGGCCACCCTGTCGCTGTATAAACCTTTCATTAAGGAATCGCCTAGTATAATATGTGTACAGTCAGGTCGTGATGTATGTTGTTTAAAGCAGGTGTGTCCTACAACCATTTCTGGTTCTTTTGAACATTCTACAAGTCTGTGTCTTCTTTCGTTTCGCTCTACCAAATCAGGGTTGCCTATTGTCACATGACGTTCGTGATGATAATATCACGAAGTTCTTACGATGATATGTTCGTGATATGGTCGTGTGGTGGTCGTTGTCTAGGTAACGATATTCCTGGTGTGTCAATTTAGCTATCTAAATGACTTACAATATAACTCACCCCTGCAGTGCCCGTTCACCAGTCATGAAACAAGATTGAGTTGGCGCACATAATCCTTTATTACAGAAAGAACACGGACAAACGGAACATGTTTATAAATCCAGAACACAATGTAATCCACCGAATAAATATATATTCCTCACACCTGTATACGCACACATCAATGCCTTCTCAAAGCCTGCTGAATCTCCAATTCACAATACAGGTAATCCAGCTACTATCCCCGGCTGGACTTCACACAATACAACCCATCCACTGGGTCTAGCCTCCATTAACTCTCCAAACCCCACTGGGTTTTTAGGCCTTCATCAACACTGGGAGAACCACACAACACAAGACCTGACCGCAGCCCGTCTAAACTCCCATGTCCTCGACAACCGATCCCTTCGGCACCAAGACATCAACTCTCTTGTCAATCTTTGTCTCTGTCTCTTTAAACCATTCTATGCCCTCACAATGCCTCCCACACAACACACACAAACGCTATCTCATCGCTCCCTGTCTGCCCCTTCTTGCAGCCCCTCTGCCTTACACCCTTCCCCGTTTATCTCCTTATATTTTCTTTCCGGTGAATGCCCTTTCACCTCGTGAACTGTTTATATTGTACGGGCACTCACCTTAATGCCAATGAACACAGGCATATGTCACTACCCCACCCTCAAAAGAAAACATCGTTTTCAAATGTTGGGAGACTAAAACTTATTAAATATGTGACCCAGACACATTGCCTGGGTAGTCGTAAGTATAAATCCAACTTACTCTAGCTCCACCCTAAATAATACATCAAATGCTCATAGTACACTCCCCTATTCCCCACACATCAATACAACCAACTTTCTGTCTTGTGTACCAATGCATGAACTAATACATCACATAATAATAATAATACATCATAGGAAACATCATATCTGTGTATCTGCAGGTCTATTAACATCCTCAAAAAGACACAAGCTATTTGTGTACCGACCATATATCAGGTGGTTCTTTTCTTGCATCAACCCACCTCTGATTCCTGTCGATGCTGCGTCTACCCTTCCTGTACCCATGCCTCATGTTTCCTATATCTTTAAAACATATGTTTGCTAATCCTGGTTCAGTGATGGAGTTAACAATCTTTGGAACTGCCTTAACTTTGCAATCTACACATTGTACCGTTACACTGGAGTCTCTGTTTAGTCTGACCTCTTTATTAAATCCTGGCCAATATACCTGGCTTCCTGCTCTATGCTGCTTCCGCCTTACTCCTATGTGCCCTGCACATGTCCTATCCTGAGCTGTTTTAGTATCTCGGTCTCTATGTGCTAACGGTAATCCTACTTGCCCACATGCAGTTCCGCCCTCTGAAAACCTGCGAGTGAGAACATTATTCTTCCTTCCAAAGCACCATCTACCCTTTCTTGATTGCCTATGTCTCACTTTACCACACCCTTGGAAACATTTGTTTATCGTATCATCTTGTCTCTGGGAGTCACTAACGCTATGTTTGAGATCCATTCTCACCTGCTCAGCTGTACTATCGTTGTCGTCTGTGTCTACTTCAAGTGCCCCTTTTTCTTCAGCTATACTTTCTAATTTAGGTTTTCTTTTTGTAACTACCCCGTTACTACTTACACTATGTATCTGGTCCCAATAAACTACTTCTTCTTCTGTACAATATTTAACTCCTGCTACATTTCCTATGATTAAATCCGCCACTGGTGCGTCCAGAACACACGCTGTCACTCTTCCTGTGATATATGGTGTTTTCACTGTTATCACGGCTAATGGGTAGAATTCTACTGTCCCATTAAATGTTATGGATCTAATCTTTTTCCCAATGTAATCCGAGGGATACACTAAAATCTTTCTAACTCCGATGGACGTATATCCGGAATTCCTAATTGTTAACGCTGGCCTATCATTACCAAATCCATGGTGCATCTTCAGACTTCCTCCTTCATGTACTGCTGATCCTGCTTTAACTGTGTGACCACATATTAAGACTGGCTGGCCGTCTTTTTCAAAAAGAGGTCTGCACCCACTACAATCTTCATTGTTCAGCGTCTCAATTACTTGTGCTGCATTTGAGTTCTCTGTTTCTCTCATCCTACATTGATGACTGATATGCCCCTTCCTTTCACATTTGAAACAAGTTATCTCCCTTTTACTGTTGTTCGTTGGTCCATCTGATGGTTTTGCATCACAATCTGCCATTTTGTGTCTGCTCACCTTTCTGTGCTGAATCCACACTTTTCGATCTTGGTCTAATAACTGGATTCTGGTCCTGGGACACCCTTGGGCAAGGTGGAGTACCCGTTTAGCCCCCCCCCCCCCCCCGATCAGGGTTACGTGAAGCCATGGGTGCAGGTGGTGGATGAAGATGGAGAGCAGCCAACAGATAGTTGTAGGTTATGGTCTCCACCTTCACGACGGTAGGCAGAGGATCTCTTTTTTGAGGAGACAATGGTTACGGTCACTGACCAGTATGGTCACTGCTAGGAAGGAAAGCAATGGCAAACTACCTTCTTTACACATGCCAAGAAAATAATGTTGTGTGAAATCATCGATAATCAGAGAAACGGCGTAAATGGGTGCTCCTTAGGAGCAACCTCGCCCGGTAGGGATAGTCATGCGCACCAGGTGACTCCAGACCGTCAACAGGCTACTAGGTGCAACAGATTGATATCATTGAAAGTAGGAACTTGGAATGTTAGAACAATGAATGCAGATGGAAAGTTAGAAAACATCAAAAAAGAAATGAAGAGAGAGAAGATTAACATATTAGGAATATCGGAAACGAGATGGAAAGGAGCAGGGATAAGGACAGGAGAGGATTGTAAGATTATTTACTCTGGGGGAGAAGAACAGCAAAGAGGTGTAGCCATTATATTAGATAAGCAAACATCAAATTCTGTCAAAGGATATCATGCTGTGTCAGACAGAGTCCTATTAGTAAAATTAAACGGAAGACCTTTTAAAATAAATGTCATTCAAGTATATGCCCCAACAAGTGAAAGCAGTGAAGAAAGTATAGAGGAATTTTATAATGACGTGGAGTCTGCTATGAAGAACTGCAAAAAATCAGAAATAAATATCATAATGGGTGATTTCAACGCAAAAATAGGACAGCAAGGCGATGGATGCAGTGTAGGCAACCATGGTTTGGGAGAGAGAAATGAAAGAGGATACAGACTTGTAGAATGGGCAAAAGAACAAGAAATGGTTGTAGGAAACACCTGGTTTAAACAGCATCCTAGAAGATTATGGACATGGATGAGTCCAGACAGCAGGATTAAAAACCAGATAGATTACATCCTGATTAGCAAAAGGTTTCGAAATGCGTTAACAGTCGTAAAAACAGTTCCAAATGCAGACTGTTACAGTGATCATAGATTAATTACAGGCACATTGAGGGTAAAGTTAAAGAAAGTCAAGTATACAGCAGGAAACCCTAAATATGACTTGTGCAAATTGAAAACTGACAAAGAAATACAAGATAATTTTAACATAGAAGTAAAGAACAAATTTGATATATTGTCTGATCTAGAGATCCTGTTTCAAGATGTAGATGATCAATGGGAAACGATGAAGAATTCAATCAGTTGCGCAGCAGAAAAAACTATTCCAAAAGTAAAGAAAGTGGGCCGTAAGACATGGATAACTGAAGAAATTTTACAACTAATGGAAACAAGAAGACAGAACAAAAATAATCCTGCCAAATATGAAGAAATTCACAGAAAGGTGAGAACCTCATGTAAGGAGGCAAAAGAAACATGGCTTGAGAAAAATTGCAGAGAAATTGAAAAACAACACAACAGTAACAATGCGAAACTAATGCACAAAAGAATTCAGGAGCTTACTAATCAAAGAACACGTACATCAGCAGGCTGCCTAAAGACAAAAGATGGAAGAGTCATAATAGAAAAGGATCAGATATTACATGAATGGTCAGATTACGTGAAAACCCTGTATGACGATAACAGGGACGAACAGTATGATGTTCAAAATAATAATGATGGACCTGCAATTTTGAAGATGGAGGTTCAGAATGCTCTTAACCATATGAAATCTGGCAAGACCCCCGGTTCAGACAGCGTCACAACAGAAATGATTAATGCTTTAGAAGAATATAGAATAGATCAAGTTACCAGTCTGCTTAATACAATATATGATACTGGAAATATACCCCAGGAGTTATGTAATTCTGTATTTATTGCAATCCCAAAGAAATCAGGAGCCTTGGAATGTGATCAACATCGAACAATTAGTATAATGAGTCACATCACGAAGATTTTGCTAAGAATTATCATGCAAAGAGTTAGGAGGAAAATACAACCTGAAATAGGAGAAGAACAATGTGGGTTTGTGGAAGGCAAGGGTACAGTAAATGCTGTGTATATACTGAGAAACATAATCGAACGTTCTATAGAAGTAAACAAAGATCTACACCTTTGCTTTATTGACTACACAAAGGCTTTTGATAAAGTGAGACATGTCAACATGATAAGGATGCTTGAAGATCTACAAATTGATGGAAAAGATCTTAGACTTGTAAAAAACATATATTGGAAACAACAAGCTGCCATAAGAGTTGATAATGAAGTAAGCCAATATCAGCCTATTAAAAGGGGTGTGAGACAGGGATGTGTAATGTCTCCAGATCTGTTTTCCCTGTACAGTGAAAGTATTTTCAGAAATATTGAAGATATGGAAGGAATCAACATTGGGGGACGATGCATCAATAACATTAGATATGCAGATGATACAGTCTTGATTGCAGACAATGAACAGGACCTGCAAAATTTAGTAGATGCGATTGTTACACACAGTGAACAACTAGGGTTAGAATTAAATTGTAAAAAGACACAGATTATGGTCGTCACTAGGAAGGACGAAATACCACAATGTAATATACAAGTAAATGGGAATATTCTTCAACAAGTGAGCAGGTACAATTATCTCGGAACAGTAATAACATCTGATGGGAGATGCCTTGAAGAGATTAGAACAAGAATCGCCATGGCAAAAGTAGCCTTTAGCAAGATGAAAAACATATTGACCAATAAAAAGATGTCAATTGAAACGAGAAAAAGAGTGTTGAGATGCTACATTGAACCTGTGCTTTTGTATGGATGTGAAGCGTGGACAATGAGCAGTCAGGCTGAAAAACATCTGATGGCTGTAGAGATGTGGTTTCTGAGGAAAATGCAAAGAATACCATGGACAGCCAGAAAGACCAATGAACAAGTCCTTCAAGAAACAAATGAAGATCGTAAATTGATTAGAGAAATTAGACGTAGACAGTCAACATTTTTTGGGCATGTTATGAGAAGAAATGGATTGGAGAATTTGGTGACAACTGGTAAGATCGAGGGGAACAGACCAAGGGGAAGACCTAGAAGCAAGTACCTGGTTGGCTTGGCCTTGTGGCATGGTCGAGACAGAAACACGGAGCTGATCCACGACTCTGGTGATCGAGTGAGATGGCAGAACATGACCGCCCAAGCTTACCGGCATGGCACATGATGGATGGATGGTCCTGTTTAGTGTACGCTGCACAGCCTATTTCCTCACTCATTAGTCTACCAATAGAGCTGTTTGGATGTGCAGTCATGTAGTTTTGCCCTAACTGTGACATTGTGTCTATGTTCTTTGGCTTACGTTCCTCAAAGAAAGCTACTAAGTTTGTATTACATGATGATAAAACTTTGTCCCTTAACACTAAATCTACTAATTTATTAAAATCTTTCCCTACTTCTGCAAGCTCCATGTAGCGAAACGCCAGTGGCTCATGTCCTTATGCATTCTTTTATTTTGGGTAAACAGGGGGAAACGGCTGTTGGAAGCTCTCAATTCTCTGGTTCGCTCACATATCCATGAAAGATAGTTCTTTGGGTTATCTTCATGCCACAAATCTTACACGGAGTGAGTAGATATATGTCTCTCGTTTCGGGTAAACCCGAGGGAACGCCTTGCGCCAAATGTGCAATGGTGCGGCTGCTAGGAATTAATGGCGGGGCCATCACCTACCGTTGGGTTGTTGCAACTTGTCAAAGTTAGTTAAAGATAACGACAGAAGTGTAACATCCTACCGAGATGGTTAAGAAAGGTAAGACTTGGGTTCTGAGTGGTCCAGCCAAACCTGGACTTACAAAGGTATTGTGTCTAGAGGGGGAAGATGAATTGGCGAAAGGCCAATCATAATACATAACGAGTTGGTTGACCGTTAGCCAGCTGACTAGGCGTCTTGTCCTTGGCATAGCCGGGGAAGGTATTCTGAACAATATATCTCCCAGGAGGTTATCATTGGCTTTGGGCGTCATTTGAGCTGTTACTATCTTTCTTGCTATGGCTTGAATGGGGCATATTGTCATCTTTCTGTTGTATACACTCATTGGATGGCTATGGTATTCTTGGGGATGGGGTTCACCAATCTAGGATCTATCTTCTTGAGCCAGATGAGGCTATTCACAGGACTATCTCTTTCGTCTGTTACTCAATAGGATGATGTCGGGAGGATAATGGACTTCTCTATCTCACGGAGAGAACCTGAACTCATATACACCATGGCTTGTGCAGGGCAAGGCCGGTACATTGGGGCGACCGCTCAGTCGAGAGCGGCGGCCGGGAGGGGTAGTAACTTCTTTCCTATTCTTGCTGGGAGTGGGGAACTACACTGCGTGCCATACAACCCCACTACTATACTATTAGTTAATGAGGCGAAACACACATATTACTAGGCGCACCACACGACAAGATCTTGCGGGGAGAAAGGCATGGTTTGCGAGTGAGAGGGAAGCATGGGAATGAATGTGCCCAATCATAATAAAGGCTTGGTATGAGTGTGGAGGGTGTGTCTTGTAGGGTGGACAATCAGACATCTACCAGCTAGAGGTCTACTCAAGCCCGGACGTGGCCAATCCAGGGGCTACCTGACAAGTCAAGCCCATTCCGTCGGGTATAGTATATACTGCTTCAGGTAGAGATCATATATATATATTGCTATTGTGTGATACATGAGTCAGCCCAGTCGCTCAGATATTGTTTGTCATCTCCAGGGTCCTCTTCGGTTGGAAGTGACTAAATAGTGCAGTACCAACCGAGCTTAAATGCTAAAGCCAAATAAGTCTGAGGAAGCCAGATCAAGGTATTGGCCATACCACATATGGTGTGTCTAAATCTGAGTGAGAGACAAGGTGCATACCATGAGCCAATGACTATGTGCAGAAATGGCACATCTCAGATTCTTACAGAGACATAGGCCCGATAGTAGTGGATTTCAAGGCGGACTGTACACTTGATTATCCTGCATATCTTAAGCAATTGACAATTGCGGTAATGGCGCATCTCAGGTTCCTTCAGCGCCATGGGTCCGATAACAGTTGAATTCAGAGCTGAGTATACGCGTGATGATCCTACATACTCAGTTTGTCCCGGACATTGATAGTGGTTTTGATTCTACAGAAGCCTGTTGAACTTACAACTCGAGACTGGGAAGGAAGGAGATTCTGACACCCCGGTGAGAAGTGTGTGGACAGATCAGACAATATATGAAGCTGGATCTATGACTGTGGCGACCTGAGGCTCTGTGACTGAACTTTATAAGTGTTGTGTCTGTTCAGAACTATCTGTGTTAACTGCCTTGATGTTTTCCTGTGCTGTCCTGTATTGAGTTAATAAATCACGTTTTAGTTGATTCAAAAGATAACTGCGTTATGTATGGGGATCAGTCAGAAGAACACTGCAGGAAATAGGTCCCTAGGTCGAAAGTAAGAGTGACAGTGAGTCCAGGGAAAACGGAGGAGGGTGGGCAAGTAAAGACCTATCCCAGCCAGGGCTATAGAAGATTTGTGAAATATTGTGACCGGGCTATTTGGGACCCTCCACGTAGCTTGTTACAATTTCTGGGGGCTCGTCCGGGATATTTGAAATCCTGGTGGAGTTCTGGCTGATTTAGTGATAGGGGACAGATATCCTTGTTTTCTATCAATAGGTTCTGCCTACCGTGCCTGGCTATTGTCTATACTCTTCCTGACACAGACTGACCGACATACGACGTGTTGTGGTCGTGTAATGTAACTTGTTGTGTATTTGTGAGGGCAGGTGAATAGACAATTACCTCTTCCCTTACCCTCTGAGTTTAAGATGGCATCAGCTGGGTTTAATGTCGCTGACGTACAGGCTACAGGGCGTGAAATGGGTTATGATGGAGCGGAGTTACAGAAATATGTTCAGGAAGTAGAAAGAGACTTCAGACAGGCTGTGCGCGAAGCCAAGAGGATTGAGGCGGAGGCTGAGGCTAGGAAGATGGAGGCTGAGGTTAAGAAGATGGAGGCTGAGGCTAGGAAGATGGAGGCCGAGCAGGCAGTCAGAGACCATGAGTTCCGTATGAGAGAGTTGGAGCTGAAAGCTCAAACTGCCAAGGAAAGAGACGGTGCAGTGGGAGACGCAGTTCTCCCTGACTCAACAGCTTCTGGGGGCGGTCCATACCAGGCAATGAAGTTCCCATTGCTCCCGTTCGATGAACACAAAGATAAGATCGACCAGTATCTTCACAGATTTCGGTCGATGGCTTTGGCTATGGGATTGGAACGAGGGAAATGGAACTTGAAACTATCACAGGGCCTGAGGGGGACAGCGTACGAGGTCTACTCTAGGTTGCCACCTGGTATGGAGAATGACTATGAGGCTCTGGAAAAAGCGTTATTGAAAAGGTTCCAGATGACTGCCCATACATACCGTCAGCAGTTCAGAAAGTCGAAGAGAGAGCCAGGAGAGATGTTCGCAGCCTACAGTGTCAGACTGAAGTCTTACCTTTTGAAGTGGATGTCATTAGCGGGATTTGCTAACGACTATGAAAGTTTGGAAGAATTAGTGGTCGTGGACCAAATGAAGAGGATGATGCCTAAACCATTGCAAATCTTCTTGCTTGAAAATGGGGCAGAAAGGTTAGACATAGTCAACACATTGGCGGAAAGGTATGTGCTAGCGCATGGGGATAATGGGGAATTGTCACAACCCAATCCCCGACCACCAGACACATGGTCTGGAAAGAAGAAGAACCCTAAAACAGCTCACACCAGGAAGGAGGATCCTTTCGATAAAGTTCCTAGTAAGAAACCCTCTGGTAAGAGTCCACCTGGATCTCCTAAAAGAAAGTGGAGTGAAAAGTGGTGCGCCTATTGCAAATCTCCCACACACAATACGGTTGATTGCCGGCGTAAACAGAAAGACTCTCACTATGCTGCTTGTCTTGTAGAAACCGGGGAAGGGTCTCACAAGGAGGTAGAAGGGGGGGATCTTGGGAACAAAGATTTAGAAAAACCACCAGTAGTAGAAACGGTACTTGTGAACGGTCAACCAGTTGAGTGTCTCTACGACACCGGTCTGCAGTTTGAGGCTGTAATTTCATCACACTTAGTGAGTCCAGAGCAGCTAACCGGAGAATCTATTGAGATTCAAACGGCGACAAAGAGTGCGGTAGCGATGTCTCTTCCAATTGCGAAGGTGGACATCAAATCAAAATATGTTACCGGCACTATACAGGCAGCCGTTCTGCTAGATCCAATCTTCCCAATGATCTTGGGTTGTCGCTACGTCTTTCTAGGGATTCCAACCGAACCCATGTACGTAGGAGCGATGCAAACCAGATCTCAATCGGAGGATGAGCAGACGCCGGCCTTGATCGTGAATCCCTTGCCTGGGGAGTTACGAGCTGCTCAAAGTCAGGATGCTACTTTGCAACCTTGCTTCAACCAGTTGCCAAAAAGTTCTGACCCACCAAGACGGGGTCAGTATTATATGAAGAATCGGTTACTGTACCGGAGAGCCGGAGTGGAGGATCGCCAGCATGGACAGCTGGTAGTTCCTAAGGCTTATCGGGAACAGCTTCTTCATATGGGACATACCATTTCTTTCAGTGGACATATGGGTGTCGGGGCAACTCTCCAGCGCATTTCCTGCCATTACTACTGGCCAGGGATGACTGGAGACGTGCGTAGGTACGTCAAGTCGTGCCCAGAGTGCCAGCGAGTGGCACCAAAACACTGGACAGCTCCGGTAGTCCTGGGAGACATGCCTATTATGAACTCTCCTTTCGAGAGAGTTGCCATCGATCTTGTTGGTCCTCTTCCTAGGACTAGGAAGAGGAATAAGTACATTCTCACGATGGTGGATTGCTGTTCCATGTGGGGTGAGGCGATACCTTTGGCCACAATCGACTCTAAGCGAGTGGCTGATGCACTGATGGAGACCTTTACTAGGTTGGGGTTTCCCAACCAGATCCTAACGGACAATGGGTCTCAGTTCTGTGGTAAGCTGATGGAAGAAGTCTTTCGTATCTTCCAGACCAACCACATTCACACAAGCCCGTATCACCCTCAGTCTAATGGGCAAGTAGAGAGGTTTAATGGTACCTTGATGACCATGCTTCGGAAGCTGGCTCAAGAGAAACCAGACAGATGGGATGAGTATATCTCAGCCGCCTTGTTCGCCTATCGGGAGGTTCCCCATGGGTCGACCGGGTTGCCACCAGCCACTCTACTATTCGGGAGGCCAATCAAGGGTCCCTTAGAAGCCTTATTGAGATGTTGGACAGAGGAGGAAACTTCTGAAGAAGCTGTATCCTCATATAAATACGTCGAAGAGTTAAAGAAGAAACTCCAGACGGGTTGGGCTTTGGCAGCTCAGAATCTGAGGGCGGCCAGAAAGAGACACGCGGCCTACTACAATAGAAGGACGAAAGATAGGTCTCTTAAGGTGGGGGATCGGGTTCTGTTGTTACTTCCAGTAGGTTCCAATAAACTCGAGATTGGTTGGCAGGGGCCGTTCCCGGTGGAAAGGGTTGTGTCCCGTACCAATTATGCTATCCGGATCAGGGGGAAATCTAAAATCTTCCACATTAACCTCCTAAAAAAATATGAGGAACGATCCGATGGTACTTCTCTCCCACTCATGACTATGGCGGTCGCGATGGAAACTGAATCGGGCGAAGACGCGGATAGGGGATATCCATTACACCCTGGGGAAACCTATAGGGATGTACATATAAACCCTGATCTGTCGGCTGAAGAAACAGACCGGATCATCCGTTTGTTGGAGTCCCATCAGCAGATTCTTACCGATCGACCAGGGCGGACAGGGTTGGTCGAGTTTGATATGACTCTGACTACCCAAGACCCTGTTCGCCAAAAAATATATCCAGTGCCCTTTTCGAAAGAGAAGGCCCTGGAAGCTGAAATCCAGAAGCTTCTGGACGACGACATCATCACTCCTTCGACTTCTCCGTATAATGCCGGGGTTGTCTTGTTGAGGAAGCCAAGCGGGGAGCACCGCTTATGTATTGATTACAGGCATTTAAACAGTTGTACGACATTCCAAGTTGAGCCGTTACCAAACACAAATCAACTGTTTGCCAGATTGAATAGGGCAAAGTACTTCTCAAAAATTGATTTAAGCCGGGGATATTATCAGATCCCTGTGAAGCCTGAGGTTCGGCCCATGCTCGCTTTCAGTACTCCGAGCGGCCATTACGAATTTAAGGTGATGCCTTTTGGGCTGAGCAATGCGCCCAGTGTGTTCACACGCATGATGAGAAAGTTATTAGACCCTTTAAGGGATCCTTCTGTTGTCTCGTTTATGGATGATATTCTCATCGCGTCTGACAATCTGAAAGATCACCTGAAATCCTTGGAACAGATCTTCATAAGATTGAAAGAGGAGGGGTTAACCGCCCGTCCAGCCAAATGCATGATTGGATATCAATCCTTGGAATTTCTAGGACATACTATTACCCCAGGGGGACTGGTACCGGAAGAAAAGAATATTGAGAAGGTCCGTCTCGCACCCCGTCCTAAATCCAAAAAAGATGTTAGGTCTTTCTTGTCTCTGTGTGGGTTTTACCAGAAATTCATTCCGAAGTTCAACGAAATTGCGGCGCCGTTAACCGAGACCCTGAAGAAAGGATCACCAGATCTTATAGTCTGGACCCCGAGCTGTGAAGAAGCTTATGGGAAGCTGAAACAGGCGTTGGTGGATAGGCCAGTCCTGCAACTCCCAAATTTGGAGAAAACGTTTGTTCTGAGAACCGACGCGAGTAACATAGGGATTGGGGCAACTCTGTTGCAGGAAGGGCGAGATAATCCTTCGGTGCTGTGTCCGGTGGCATATGCCAGTCGAAAACTGTTACCCGCCGAACGGAATTACTCCACCGTCGAACGGGAATGTCTAGCTCTAGTGTGGGCGGTACAGAAATTTCAACCTTATCTGTATGGAGTCCAGTTCAAAGTGCAATCCGACCATCAACCTCTGACGTTCTTGGCAACTTCTAAGAAACTGAACGCGAGGTTAATGAGATGGTCCTTGCTCCTACAACCGTATCAGTTCACGGTCGAATACATCCCCGGAAGGGAGAATGTGGGAGCAGATTTTTTATCACGGCATCCTATGGTTGAATGTGAGGGTGGGGTCATTCGAACAGAACCACTGACAGTAGAAAGTTCGTAGGGTTCGACTTTCTTAAGAGGGGGCCTATGTAGCGAAACGCCAGTGGCTCATGTCCTTATGCATTCTTTTATTTTGGGTAAACAGGGGGAAACGGCTGTTGGAAGCTCTCAATTCTCTGGTTCGCTCACATATCCATGAAAGATAGTTCTTTGGGTTATCTTCATGCCACAAATCTTACACGGAGTGAGTAGATATATGTCTCTCGTTTCGGGTAAACCCGAGGGAACGCCTTGCGCCAAATGTGCAATGGTGCGGCTGCTAGGAATTAATGGCGGGGCCATCACCTACCGTTGGGTTGTTGCAACTTGTCAAAGTTAGTTAAAGATAACGACAGAAGTGTAACATCCTACCGAGATGGTTAAGAAAGGTAAGACTTGGGTTCTGAGTGGTCCAGCCAAACCTGGACTTACAAAGGTATTGTGTCTAGAGGGGGAAGATGAATTGGCGAAAGGCCAATCATAATACATAACGAGTTGGTTGACCGTTAGCCAGCTGACTAGGCGTCTTGTCCTTGGCATAGCCGGGGAAGGTATTCTGAACAATATATCTCCCAGGAGGTTATCATTGGCTTTGGGCGTCATTTGAGCTGTTACTATCTTTCTTGCTATGGCTTGAATGGGGCATATTGTCATCTTTCTGTTGTATACACTCATTGGATGGCTATGGTATTCTTGGGGATGGGGTTCACCAATCTAGGATCTATCTTCTTGAGCCAGATGAGGCTATTCACAGGACTATCTCTTTCGTCTGTTACTCAATAGGATGATGTCGGGAGGATAATGGACTTCTCTATCTCACGGAGAGAACCTGAACTCATATACACCATGGCTTGTGCAGGGCAAGGCCGGTACATTGGGGCGACCGCTCAGTCGAGAGCGGCGGCCGGGAGGGGTAGTAACTTCTTTCCTATTCTTGCTGGGAGTGGGGAACTACACTGCGTGCCATACAACCCCACTACTATACTATTAGTTAATGAGGCGAAACACACATATTACTAGGCGCACCACACGACAAGATCTTGCGGGGAGAAAGGCATGGTTTGCGAGTGAGAGGGAAGCATGGGAATGAATGTGCCCAATCATAATAAAGGCTTGGTATGAGTGTGGAGGGTGTGTCTTGTAGGGTGGACAATCAGACATCTACCAGCTAGAGGTCTACTCAAGCCCGGACGTGGCCAATCCAGGGGCTACCTGACAAGTCAAGCCCATTCCGTCGGGTATAGTATATACTGCTTCAGGTAGAGATCATATATATATATTGCTATTGTGTGATACATGAGTCAGCCCAGTCGCTCAGATATTGTTTGTCATCTCCAGGGTCCTCTTCGGTTGGAAGTGACTAAATAGTGCAGTACCAACCGAGCTTAAATGCTAAAGCCAAATAAGTCTGAGGAAGCCAGATCAAGGTATTGGCCATACCACATATGGTGTGTCTAAATCTGAGTGAGAGACAAGGTGCATACCATGAGCCAATGACTATGTGCAGAAATGGCACATCTCAGATTCTTACAGAGACATAGGCCCGATAGTAGTGGATTTCAAGGCGGACTGTACACTTGATTATCCTGCATATCTTAAGCAATTGACAATTGCGGTAATGGCGCATCTCAGGTTCCTTCAGCGCCATGGGTCCGATAACAGTTGAATTCAGAGCTGAGTATACGCGTGATGATCCTACATACTCAGTTTGTCCCGGACATTGATAGTGGTTTTGATTCTACAGAAGCCTGTTGAACTTACAACTCGAGACTGGGAAGGAAGGAGATTCTGACACCCCGGTGAGAAGTGTGTGGACAGATCAGACAATATATGAAGCTGGATCTATGACTGTGGCGACCTGAGGCTCTGTGACTGAACTTTATAAGTGTTGTGTCTGTTCAGAACTATCTGTGTTAACTGCCTTGATGTTTTCCTGTGCTGTCCTGTATTGAGTTAATAAATCACGTTTTAGTTGATTCAAAAGATAACTGCGTTATGTATGGGGATCAGTCAGAAGAACACTGCAGGAAATAGGTCCCTAGGTCGAAAGTAAGAGTGACAGTGAGTCCAGGGAAAACGGAGGAGGGTGGGCAAGTAAAGACCTATCCCAGCCAGGGCTATAGAAGATTTGTGAAATATTGTGACCGGGCTATTTGGGACCCTCCACGTAGCTTGTTACACTCCATCCATTTGTTAAATGTGTTCTTTACTGTGTTAACAAAATCTGTGAAATCTTGAGTTTGTCTCTGGTCCTACGTGTCTAAACTTTGTTCTGTATCCATGCTCAGTTAGTTGGAACTTTGTAAGCAAACGTTGACGTAGAATAGTATAGTTGTTTCTTTCTTCCAAAGGTAAATTAAACATGGTATCTAGGGCCTTACCTGTTAGAACCTCACCAAGTCTCATAGAATATTCTTCTTCTGGAATGCCTAAAGATTTCACTGATGCTTCAAATCTCGACAAGTAAGCCTCAAGACTGTCACGGTCCGTAAAGTATGGCAGTTTTAGTCTCTGTGACGACTGCGAAGGTCTTCTGCCTTCCTCAATTTTACCCTTAGATGATAGTTCTAGTTTTCGAAGTGCAATTTCCGCTTCCATCTTAATCTTCTCTTTCTCGATTTCCGCCGCATTTGTTTCTTTTAACTTTTCAAGTTCCATTTGTGTCTCTCTCTCTCTCTTCCTGTAGACGCTTGGCTTCAGCTACCTTTTCTTCCTGTAGGCGTTTTGTCTCGCGTTCATTATGCCTTTCCTCTCTTTCAATCTGTTTTTGTTCTTTTGCTTCGGCATACTCCTGTAACTCTTTACCCTTCAGGCCTAACCGTTCACCTGCTTCAATATATTCTATTAAAGTAGGCATCTTGTATTTGTGGATACTTTGCTGTCTGTCAGCCAACTATAAATGTAAAAACTCTGCTGTTAATCTTTGTGTGCCCTCCCTAAGTACACCACCACTCCCTGTGTACGTAAATTCGTAGTGCTAAAATATCACTCTGTACTCACCCAGTCACTCTATAAGCACTAGGTAGTGAGGGGAGGGGGTATTACCTATACTCCCTCGCATATATATCCAATAGCTGTCAAAACATTTCTGGAAATATTGTTAAACATACATAAATATACAAACGAATGGATGATAATAATAAGTGTTGTCTATAAACGCTAGACGCATAGGCTAGTGACACGCATACAGATGATTACATAGAAATAAAAACCACTAACATCGACATCCCATGTAAAAACACAACTGTGCGCGTAATATATCAATATAAACTGACACCAACCACTAGACAGTAGAAATGACGAAAGATCACAATAATAACATATATCCAAACACAACCAATATCATATGTAACTATAACGAAAAGAAAGAAAGAGAGAAAAAAATTATAGCATAAAAATATACACAAATCTGACGTCAGATAACTCGGCTCTAGATATTGGTTAGGACTACTCCAATGCCACTGCACGACACGCTAACTCATTAGCGTTTTCCATACAAAAATATCGTAAGCACCAGAAAAAAAACCACGTTTCGCAAGGCCTATCCTGATGTAGATAGAGATCGCAAAAAGTGCCTATCGAACAACTACATGTATTAAAATATCCATATATATATATAAGTAGACAACCGATAACGACAGTTAAGACAATGAGAGCAAACAAAATGTCCAGATAGTTGGCCGACACATATGTGCTTATTAATCCGTCGTCAAAAGTTCGTTTGTAATCGTTTCCCACAATATGCTGGAAATGCTAGATTGCAAAGCGACTTGTTGTTTTGTTGAGTGGTTACTTCATTTCGCGTTGTGATCACCAATTCCATCTGTCGGAAACGTTGACGGTAAATAGTAATTATCCAAAGTGTTCTTTCGATTGTCGTACAAATTGAAGATGATGGTAATTATCCCAAAATGTTCTGGATTGCCGTTTAAAGACAACGTTCAAATGAAAAATTGGCCGCAAATACCCAGTGCTTTAACCCTGTACCGTCAGTTCTTTTTGGCAACTGTATGCACCCTTGTGTGCGGTGATGACACGTTAAAAATGTTCGCTCATAACAGAATAATGATCACAAAGGGGTTTTAACAAAGACGAAAACTAAAGTCTGGTTTTCTTCAAAACAACTTGTTTATCCAGTTCCCATATGGAGAACTCTCAGTAACTTTCCGCTGTCCCCAACCTTGACCCACAGGTCAACTTCAGTAATCTTTGTCACAAAAATACACACTGTAAACTGACCGGAAACTTTTCCCGTTATCCACAAAACACTTTCCACATAACCTCTCAGCCCCGACACGGCTGCTCGTTTTAACTTCGTGGAAAATCACCCTTTCCACCATTAACCCTCCCCAACTCTGGCGGTAGGGTTCTAGTTTCCACCCCTCCCGGTGATTCAGCAAATGTCAATTTTCTCTGTTTTCCAAACATGTACTTCCCCAGTACCTGGACGCTGGTGTACCCACCCGTCCTATTTGCTGAGTCGATCAATCGTGAACTGTCGACCTGCGAACACACAGTGCGCTTGTCTCGCACACACACACCTGTCAATATCTTTGAATTTCAATCCTGTCTTTATCACAGCGATACTGTCCAATGTGATGCTCCGCTCTTGTCGCAAACACGTTTTTGTCCACACGACATTTCACCTGTGCTGTCCGCTAGCACAATCTCTTGACGTATAAACACATGCGCCTGTCGTCTCAACCACGACAGTTTTTGTCTGTGCGCTCTTTGTAACTAGTGACCAACCCCGTCACTCCCTTCTGGATTAATCCTGGTTTTCCGTTAACTGTCCGTTAGCAAATTTACCTGTAATGACCTTCTCGTGAACTATGTGCTAGCCAGTTCCCGCACGGAGAAAACCCAGTGTTTATCCCGTGGACACGCTCCGCTGTCCACCCTCTCTCTCTCTCTCTCTCTCTCTCTCTCTCTCTCTCTCTCTCTCTCTCTCTCTCTCTCCGACTGAGAAATGTTATTTTTATCTGGTTTCTGCTGAACTCTGTCTTACTTCCCGGACACTTTTGGCATTGACTGTCTACTGAAAATGGTGTTTATCCCTTGTGCCATAATTATCGTTGTAATTGGGTCTCTGAATAACGTCTCTGATCTTAGTATCCTCACTAATCGACGAGTTCACAGATAAACAGAATGACAACAATGTCTATATTGTTCTTGACCGTACGTAGCCTTCCAGATAATCAATATATCCCCGTCGTTCTTGACCGGAGAGATCCCAGATGTCACATGACGTTCGTGATGATAATATCACGAAGTTCTTACGATGATATGTTCGTGATATGGTCGTGCGATGGTCATTGTCTAGGTAACTATACTCCTGGTGTGTCAATTTAGCTATCTAAATGTCTTACAATATAACTCACCCCTGCAGTGCTCGTTCACCAGTCATGAAACAAGATTGAGTTGGCGCACATAATCCTTTATTACAAAAAGAACACGGACAAACGGAACATGTTTATAAATCCAGAACACAATGTAATCCACCGAATAAATATATATTCCTCACACCTCTATACGCACACATCAATGCCTTCTCAAAGCCTGCTGAATCTCCAATTCACAATACAGGTAATCCAGCTACTATCCCCGGCTGGACTTCACACAATACAACCCATCCACTGGGTCTAGCCTCCATTAATTCTCCAAACCCCATTGGGTTTTTAGGCCTTCATCAACACTGGGAGAACCACACAACACAAGACCTGACCGCAGCCCGTCTAAACTCCCATGTCCTCGACAACCGATCCCTTCGGCACCAAGACATCAACTCTCTTGTCAATCTTTGTCTCTGTCTCTTTAAACCATTCTATGCCCTCACAATGCCTCCCACACAACACACACAAACGCTATCTCATCGCTCCCTGTCTGCCCCTTCTTGCAGCCCCTCTGCCTTACACCCTTCCCCGTTTATCTCCTTATATTTTCTTTCCGGTGAATGCCCTTTCACCCCGTGAACTGTTTATATTGTACGGCCACTCACCTTAATGCCAATGAACACAGGCATGTGTCACCTACATTGCATCCATCGCCTTGATTTCCCACTTTTGCGTTGAAATCACCCATTATAATATTTATTCTGAATTTTTACATTTCTTCAAAGTTCTCTCCATGTCATTATAAAATTCATCTATACTTTCTTCATTGCATTAACTTGTTGGAGCATATATTTGAATGGCATTTATTTAAAAGGTCTTCCGTTTAATTTTACTAATAGAATTCTGTCTTTGCCGTTCTTTGCTGTTCTTCTCATCCAGAATAAATGATCTTACAATCCTCTCCTATCCCTGCCCATTTCCATCTGGTTTCACACATTCCTAATATATTAATATTCTCTCTTCCAATTTCTTGTTTGATGTTATCCCATTTTCCATCTGCATTCATTGTTCTGACATTCCAGGTTCCTACCTTTAATTATAAATATCTTTTGCACCTAGTAGCCTGCTGACGGTCTGGAGTCCCCTGGTGTACATGACTATCCCTACCGGGCGAGGCTTCTCCTATGGAGCACCCAATTAAGCCGTTTCTCTGAATGTCGATGATATTGAAAAACATAATGTTCTTGGCATCTGTGAAGAAGGTAGTTTGACATTGATTTCCTTCTTAGCAGTGATCATACTGGTCAATGACCGTAGCCATTGTCTCCTCAAAAAAAGAGATCCTCTGCCTACCGTTATGAAGCTAGAGACCATAACCCACAACTATCTGTCGGCTCCTCTTCAACCTCATCCACCAACAGCACCCATGACTTCACGTAACCCTGATCGGGAGGCTAAACGGATACTCCACCTTGCCTAAGGGTGTCCCGTAGGCTAGTAGGGAAGGAAGCACCTTACTTCTCCTTTGATAGGGGATACCCCTACCCCGCCACCCGCTAAACATATTGACATATTAAAGTCGGGTTGGCGGGGAACTAGCCGCCTCATCCTATTATGCTCTGGCCGAGAATATAAGATCTAATACTTTATGCTACGGTATCAACATCAGCAAACACGTTACAATAAAATATGTGAGGCAAAGCATCTGTCCTGTGGCAACATAAAGATATGTCGTACAACAAAGGCAACGATGAGTAAATTGTTTATACTGACAACAAAGACAAAAAAGTTAATTTTATGATGTAACTGTACAGTTAAAACATATACGGCCGCACATCTGTCACCATCTACATGAATTGTATTGTATTTCTACTACTAACATATCTTAATATAAGGGTCGTTCATTTGAAACCCTTTTTATTACAAAAGCATGAAAGAAACATTAACAGGTGTGGTAGACTTAAACACAGCATTCATTTTGAATGAAATATGCACCATGGGTTGGTCAGAAAAATTCGCCGTAGGCATTCAGGCAAGCATCCCATTGCTTAGGTAGGCGGCGAATGACGTCTGCAAAAAGAAAAGATTGTGGCTGCTCACTGAATCAAGTGTTTACCGTGTTCATTTTGCCTGCATCTGTGTAAAATCGTTGCCGCTTGAGAGCTTTTGTAGAGGTCCGAACAAATCAGGACTATAGGCTGGATGTTGCAGAACTTCCCACTTCTTCTAAGCTAATGCTTCCTGCGCAATCTTTGCGACATGCGGACGTGCATTATCGTGCAACAAAATCACACCACGAGAAAGCATGCCGGGTCGTTTATTCTTGATGGCTTTTTGCAGCTTGTCTAGTGTTTACAAGTAGTGGGTAGAGTTGATGTTGACACCAGGTTCTTTAAAGTCGGCCAACAACAGCCCTTCATAGTCAAAAAATGCGCTCAGCATAACCTTACCAGCGGAAACCTGTAACTTGAATTTGTTGGATTTTGGTGATCCAGCATGCTTCCATTGCATGCTCTGTCTTTTGCTGCTCGGCTCAAAGTCATGACACCATGATTCATCGCCTGCCACTATGTGGAAGAGAAATGCATCACCTTCCATTCTGTAACGCAGCAAGTGGTTCAAACACCATCACATGCGTTCCTCTTTTTGGTGGTCGGTCAACATCCGTGGTACCCACTGTGAACACACCTTCCTATATTGCAGTTTCTTACGAACGACCTTTTGAATTGTCTTAATTGACACATCAAATTCTTTCGCTAGCAAACGATGCTTCGCAAACGGTTCATCTGTACTGCAGCATCAATTTTTGAGATGGTTTTTTTCTGTTGCAACAATATGCGCTTGACCCGGCTGTCGAAGATCTGTCGTGAACTGACGTCCTTTCCGAAACATTCGTGCCCAGTCTGTCACTATTGTCTTCGACACACATTTGTTACCGTACGCTGCCTGTATTCTTCGATGAATGTCCACTAGCCGACATCCTTCAAATGAAAGAAATTGAATCACCGCACTTCGAGCTTCTTTGGGCGGATTTTGGATCAACCCGGCCATTTTCTCAACGGTCAGAAACAGAACCTATCCATCACGGGACGATAAGCACGTGCTCTTTTAATAATTGATCAGTACTTATCACATGATATGACACGATCATGTTCAACGTACGAAATTACACGCGGTGCGGCACGAACGGATTTCAAATGAACACTCCTAATATAATATTGTTATATTACAGTGTGTGTGTGTGTGTGTGTGTGTGTGTGTGTGTGTGTGTGTGTGTGTGTGTGTGTGTGTGTGTGTCAGGGTGTATTTTTAATGACTTTGCAGTATTTGAAAACATTGCCGGTCCATGTTTTGTATTTACCTATTATGCTGCATAAACTTTACAGAGTGTGGATTTAAAACTTGGACCGGCAATATTTTCAAACACTGCACATTCATTTAAAATAAACCTTATTTATATGCTGTTTATAGTTGAGGAGATGTGATGTTTATAGCTGCGGAGATGTTATGTTTATAAATGCAGAAATGTGATGTTTATATCTACGGAGATGTGATATATACTGCTGCAGAGACGTGATGTTTATAATTGCGAATATGTGATGCTTATAGCTGCGGAGATGTAATGTTTATAACTGCCGAGATGTGATGTTTATAGCTGAGAAGATTGATGTTTATAGTTGCTGAGATGTGATTTTTATAGCTGCGGAGATGTAATGTTTATAGCAGCGAAGATGTGATATTTATAGCTGCGGTTGTATGATTTTTATAGCTGCTATGATGTGATGTTTATAGCTTCGGAGATGTGATGTTTATAGCTGCAAAGATACGATGCTTATAGCTGCGGAGATGTGATGTTTATAACTGCAGAGATGTGATGTGTATAGCTGTGGAGATGCGATTCCTATAGCTGTGGAGATGTGATGTTTATAGCTTCAAAGATGTGATATTTATAGCTGCGGAGATATGAGTTTTATAGCTGCGGAGATATGAGTTTTATAGCTGCAAAGAGGTGATATTTATAGCTGCGTAAATGTAATGTTTATAGCTGCGGAGAATTTTCTTGGAAATTGCGGCATCTAGCAAGGAAAACACCAGCCCAGCCCTATGTCATTGCTTATATATATATATATATATTCTTCTTCGGCATTCCGAGCCATTGAGGTTCTTTGCTGCAGATACAAGCCGTCTCCATTTGTCTCTCTGGTTGACCTTCTCTTGCCAGTCGTTGATTCCAAGTGCTTGTAGGTCTGTATGTATATTATCTCTCCACCGTCTTTTACGGTGACTTAGTGGCTTGACGCTCGCCTGCCAGTCAATGGTGATCCTCACCAGGAGGGAGTTGAATTTTTAAAATTGACCGGGAATACTAGGTCAACCCAGCTTAAAATGACTAACAGGAAATGTCTTGGGAATTAAAGGTGACGGGCACGGCTCTGACCACATCACGCTGAGTGCCGATGGTTCTATAGAACTGTGGATCGAGCTCCATATACCCTGTGCATTTTAAGGAGTGTAAAGGGGTCCCTTACTTTACTCTTTTATTATAATATGTGAAGGCCTAGCATTCCCTAGCGGGCACTAAGTAGCCACCAATCTCTCTGTGCACTTAGACCTTAAAGATGTGATGGTCTTAACATATCATATACACACAACAAGTTTCTGCTACGGGAGAGAAAGAATAGCCACCTATCTATCTGTGCACTGAGACCTTAAAGATGTGATGGTCTTAACATATCACATACCCACAGCATGTTTCTGATACGGGAGGGAAAGAATAGCCACCTATCTCTTTGTGCACTGAGACCTTAAAGATGTGACGGTCTTAATATATCATATACACACCAAATGTTTCTGCTACGGGAGAGAAAGAATAGTTACCTATCTCTTTGTGCACTGAGACCTTAAAGATGTGATGGTCTTAACATATCATATACACACCAAATGTTTCGGCTACGGGAGAGAAAGAATAGTCAACTATCTCTCTGTGCACTGAGACCTTAAAGATGTGATGGTCTTAACGTATACACAGACAACATGTTTCTGCTACGGGAGGGAAATAACAGCCACCTATTATCTCTCTGTGCACTGAGACCTTAAAGATGTGATGGTCTTAACATATCACATAACCCCGGAGGTTCCTGCTACGAGACTGATTTACACGACGGGGCTAACGTTACATTATCCATTAACGCGAGGAAGGTACTTGTTCTCCCGCGTTGAAGCCTGATCGATCCAGAGTGATGATGGCGGTTATTGTCAGCATTCCCTATTCCTGGAGCTATAAACAATGGCTACTCCCCTGTGGTATTTACGGTTCGATGTAACAGCAGAGGTTATTACGATTACGGATGCAGATTCAATAAACATGACATTATGTAATTTGTCTACGCATTCATGGTTTTGTATGTTTTGGGTTTTTACTGTAAATTTCTCATCCATTTCTACCCACAACAGATTATTATTATCATGCGTGATTTTAACAACTGCATGCTTGGATTGCCGTCTCTCTGGTAAGAGTTCCGGTTGTTCAGTAAGCAATTGCAAAACACGAACTGAAGGTACACTTGCCAAAAGCAACAATAACAAAATCACAAACAGACGAACATGTTGGGGGGGGGGGCGGGGGGGGGGGAATTGACTACTACATCCTATGAAGAATATGCAACTAACAACGCTTGGATTCCCATGGATTCTATGAAGTTCATGCACTGTTATTAGATTATCATTTCGTTATTTACGTTGGACGGAATCTCAGACATGTATAGAAATATGTGTACATTGGGACATTACAAAAATAAATGTGCGACATTGTACACTGAAACATTACGGAACTATATGTGTGACATTGTATATTGAAACATTACGGAAATATATGTGTGACATTGAGACACTTATGGAAATATATGTGTGACATTGTACATTGTGCATTGAAACATTATGGAAATATATGTGTGACATTGTACATTGAGACACATATGGAAATATATGTGCGACATTCAACAGTTGAGACACTTATGGAAATATATGTGCGAAATTGTACACTGAACCATTACGGAAATATATGTGTGACATTGTACAATGAGACACTTATGGAAATATATGTGTGACATTGTACATTGTGAATTGAAACATTATGGAAATATATGTGTGACATTGTACATTGAGACACTTATGGAAATATATGTGTGACATTCAACAGTTGAGACACTTATGGAAATATATGTGTGACATTGTACACTGAACCATTACGGAAATATATGTGTGGCATTGTACAATGAGACACTTATGGAAATACATGTGTGACATTGCACACTGAGACATTACGGAAATATATGTGACATTGAACATTGAGACATTACGGAAATATATGTGCGACGTTGTACATTGAGACAATTATGGAAATATAAGTGTGACATTGTACATTGTGACACTTATGGAAATATATTTGTGATATTGCACATTGAGACACTTATGGAAATATATGTGTGACATTCAACAGTTGAGACACTTATGGAAATATATGTGTGACATTGTACATTGTGAATTGAAACATTATGGAAATATATGTGTGACATTGTACATTGAGACACTTATGGAAATATATGTGTGACATTCAACAGTTGAGACACTTATGGAAATATATGTGTGACATTGTACACTGAACCATTACGGAAATATATGTGTGGCATTGTACAATGAGACACTTTTGGAAATACATGTGTGACATTGCACACTGAGACATTACGGAAATATATGTGACATTGTACATTGAGACAATTATGGAAATATAAGTGTGACATTGCACATTGAGACACTTATGGAAATATAGTTTAGTTACTAATGGAAATTAGCTACTATGGAAATATATGTGTGACATTCAACATTTGAGACACTTATGGAAGTATATGTGACATTGTACATTGAGACACTTATGGAAATATATGCGTGACATTGTACATTGAGACACCTATGGAAATATTTGTGTGACAATGTAGATTGGGACGCTTATGGAAACATATGTGCGTCACTGAATGTTTTTTAAACCTTTCCAAGTTTGTCATGCTTCACTAACAACCATATAGGCAGCTGATTTTTAACTATCTTTTATTCAACAATAGTATTGGCTACATTGAAGAACTGTTGTGAAATTCACAAACTTTCATGTTAATATGAGAACTGTTGTCAAACACATCAACTTTCATGTTAATATGATATCTTTTGTCAAATAAATCAACTTTCATGTTAATATGAATATTGTGGAGCATGGCTTTGGACAGTAGGCTTGTAGAACTTGTGACAAGCAGTGAGATGACTGAATCATTGCCAGAAGTGTACGGAGAGCTACTGTCCTGTGGCATCACAACATGCTGACAGAACATTGGTAAAGTGGATGTAATATGGTAAATGGTAACAGGAAATCTGACAAGGAACAGGATGCCTGACAGATAAGTCTGACCAGGATACAAGAAACACATGCGAAATTTGATCGGGATACCTAGAAAATATGAGACGTTTTAACAGGATATCAGAAATACATATGAGTTTAATTAGGATATGAGACGCAATGTGTGACCAGGTTGTCAGAGACACATATGAGAAATTTGATCAGGATACCATAGACATATGATTGACTAGGGTTCCAGACACAGAAGTTTGACCAGGATACCAGAGACCATGTGAGAAATTTGACCTGTTTATCAGATGCAGTTTTTACCAGGATGCCAGACATTAATGTACCAGAATACCAGAGACATACATGTTACATTTGATCAGAATGCCGGAGACAAATATGAGAAATTTGATCAGGATGTCAGAGACAATAATGAGAAATTTGATCAGGATACCAAAGACACATGAGAAGTGTGGCAAGAACACCAGAGATGTTTGATGTCCGTTTTAAAGGGGAAATCGGAGACACAATTTGACCAGGAAACCGATACATTTGAGAAGTCTCATCAGGATGTGTAGAAAATTTTATCATGATGTCAGAAAGAACAGCCAGTTTACCAGATTACCAGAGACATATGTGAAGTTTAACCAGGATATCAGAGACACGTGGCAAATTTGCTTGTGGGAAAACAGAAACATAGGTTTTAACAGGATATCAGAAACATTGAAGCTTGATCAGGATATCAGAGACAACAAAATGTGGATATGATATCAGAGACACATGAGGTTTGATTAGGATATCGGAGACACAGGTACATAGATGCACATAGATGCACATATGAGAAGTTTGATGAAGTTACCAGAGAAGTTTAATCAAGCTAACAAACAAAAAACTGGACACACCCTATAGTATGAGGAGCCCAACAGATTCTCAGGAACCAAAGAAGACTGACTGAGCAGATCGGCACAGGAAGCTATGGACCAAACTCTTTTTAGTGGAATATCATGTCAAATGCCAGTGACATCAATGGTCTTAGCAGAAATAACTAGAGCCTAATTTTTAAATTTCAGGCAGTATGCTATAATCAATAGCCATCTTAACTAGGCACTATGTTTTAGGTTCGCCGAATTATACCGGATATTTTTTTGCGGTGACTTTTGGTTTCTTGTCTTTGTGTCTTCTATATGGGGACGTTACGTGTTAAAATAGACACCGATTACTTCATATAGTTTTTCCCTTCAAATATTGCTTTCTAAATATCTCGGGCTTCGGGAATCCTTATTATACCGGAAAACCAGAGTGTCTATTCTAAGTGTTGGGCAAACCCTAAATACTGTTTTATGAGACGTGATACATTGTTCTACTATGTATTATTAAATTTAGCATCAATTTTTATGTGTATTTTGTAATTTTCGACCAGTTAAGTTGGCAATCAATGTCACATTGAAATTATGAAGATCGCATGCTGTAATGTGATATTCCAATGGCGGGAGATAACAGTTTTCCTTGTCATACTCCAACTATGAACATTTAACATTGTTATGGAATATTCAGAGCGACCACAATGATAATAAATGTATGTTTACATTCAACACACATTATTGTATTTATGCGTATTTTTTTCATCACTCTACACGGACCAGATCGTTGATAATTTTGCAAGTTTCCAACGGGATTTCTTTTGTCAAAATGCATCTACGCTGGCGGCCTCGCGCTGACAGACCGAGAGTGCTGATAGGGCTTGCGGTCTGACGTTATCACAGCACGACGTGGAGGTGTATATATCTGTGTGTGCGAGTGTGTGTGTGTGCGTGCGCGCGCGCGTGTGTGTGTAGAGAGAGAGAAAGAGAGAGAGAGAGAGAGAGAGAGAGAGAGAGAGAGAGAGAGAGATTACAACTGCCACCGTCTCATTTGAACTCATATATGAACTCAAGGAAAAACAACTGCTGCCAGTTTATATATATATATATATATATATATATATATATATATATATATATATATGTGTGTGTGTGTGTGTGTGTGTGTGTGTGTGTGTGTGTGTGTGTGTGTAAACTAGCAGCAGTTATTTTTCCTTGAGTTAGACAGCGGCAGTTGTAATCTGCCTTGGCGTCAGAGCTACCAACAGTTGTGTGAGTGTGTTGGTAGGTCACACTTTGCGAAAGGGTCAAAATCGTATTTTGCTCTTTGTTCATATTAAATGATATACTGACCCACAACATTAATATCTCCGCTTGAAATTGATCTACAGACTTGAATAAGGTACCGTTGGATTTTTTTTTTTCAAGAGGTATCTAACTATGTGGCATAATGAGAAATCAATTCAGAAAATGTTACTAAAGTGGCAAATCGTAACTGTATCAGTCCTCAGCATTGACCCGTGTTCTCACGGTGATGACATTGATCATATTCTCTTCAAGTGTCTTGACTTTAATCTTAGGATGATCACATGACACACAGGACGAGGGAACCTAAAGTGGCGGCTCTGGCTCCTGGTGGAACAGCAAGCACGTATATATATATATATATATATATATATATATATATATATATATATATATATATATATATATATATATATATATATATATATATATATATATATATATATAGTTAGTCTTAGTCTTTCCTCTTGAACCTAAGGCGGCGCATAGGGCAGAAGTCCTGTCTCTCCATGCCTGGCGATTCGCTGCTATCTGTTGTAGATCTTGGATATTTACTTGGCCATTGAATGAGCCTTCTCTAATGATGGTTCTACGCAGGGTCTCTCTTGGGGGTCTCTCTTTAGGGTCTCTCAGTACAAGACGTCAGAGCCTACAGAGGTGCAGATGCTGGCAGTGATCACAATCTCTGCATTGCCAAACTAAAAATAAAGCTCAAGACTCTGCACAGATCACCCTGAATTAAGAAAATAAACTCACAGTCCCTACTGACTAAAGAACACCAACTCGCATTCAATTCAGAGGTACAAAGCATCTATGCTAACAAAGAAAGTATATCGAGCAATGCGAATATTAAAAACAACATTGAAGAAAATTGGAATTTCCTAAAAAATACCTTGCTAAATGCTGCAACAAACACAGTCGGCTACGTACAAAGACGAAAGAAGAAGTGGCTAAGCGATAACACCTGGACGAAGATACAAGAAAGAAAACAAGCAAAACTAACACTTCTTTCTGCAAGAGACACATCTACATATGAAACCCATAAGCAAAAATACTCTATGTTGGATAAAGAGGTGAAATCAAGCGCACGAAAAGACAAACAGAACTTCATTCACAGCCTGGCCTCCGAAGCCGAAGCAGCTGCCAGAACTGGAAACAACAGAGCCGTATTCCATATCATGAAGCAACTATGCAATCACTCACCTACACCAAATATACCCATCAAAGACAAACAAGGCAATCAATTGTTATCCTATGACCTTCAAAAGCAACGATGGGCAGAACATTTCAAAGAAATATTAAATAGACCGCAGCCTGACACTGTTCCGAACCTGGATGGAGAAATTACTATGCCCCCACTAGATGCCTCCTGCGAGTCATTCACCATGGAAGAGATTAAAGCAGCCATAAAAAAAATTGAAGAACAACAAAGCTGTTGGTGAAGATGAAATCTCAGGAGAAATGCTCAAAGCAGCAGATGAGAACACCTTACAACGTATGTTACAGCTGATCAATGAAATCTGGCAAAGCGAATCCCCACCACAACAGTGGAAAGATGGTGTAATTTTCAAACTGCCTAAAAAGGGCGATATGTCTGATTGCAATAATTGGCGTGGTATCACTCTATTATCAGTACCAGGAACACTTTTTTGTAGCATGTTACTTGAGAGATTGAAAAAGGCGATAGATGAAAGGCTCAGAGAAGAACAAGCAGGCTTCAGACCAAAACGGTCATGCATAGACCACATTTTCACCCTCAGAATAATCATTGAAGACTCCGTAGAATTCCAGTCGAAATTAATCACCAACTTTGTCGACTTTCAAAAAGCCTTCGACAGCATCCACCGTCCTTCACTTTGGAATCTACTTAACATCTATGGTTTTCCTACCAAATATACCAACGTTATAAAATCTTTCTACAAAGAGACACGTTGCTGCGTAAGAACAGAAACAGGCAACTCTGACTGGTTCTCAGTCGAAACAGGAGTGAAACAGGGTTGTGTCTTATCACCGATGCTTTTTGGAATAGCTATCGACTGGGTCATGCGCAAATGCACAAACAACACAAATATGGGTATCCATTGGGTTGACAAAATTCTAGAAGACCTGGACTTTGCCGACGACATAGTGCTTTTGAGTTCAACACACCCGGATGCCCAAGAGAATATATATATATATATATATATATATATATATATATATATATATATATATATATATATATATATATATATATATCTTATATATAAAAAAGGATGTGCGTATGTGCGTATCTCTGTATGTATGTATGTATGTATGTATGTCCGTATGTCCTTTATGCGCTCGCGAACGGCCCATCCGATTGAGATGAAATTTTCTACACGCCTTCCTTTCATTCCAGAGATGCCAACTGTCGTAGAGGGAAGTTTTTTTTTCTTCTTCCTCCTCCTCCCTCCTCCCTCCTCCCCCTCCCAAAATACGTACGGTCC
>OY992883.1:41335550-41407058 GCA_963921405.1 Cepaea hortensis
CTCCTCCCCCCACTCCTCCACCTCCTCCTCCCTAATCCCTCCTCCTCCCTCCTATTCCTCCCTACTCCTCCTGTCTTCCGCCCTCCTCCTCCCTCCTCCACCTCCCTCTTCCTCCTCCCTCCTCCATTTAACCAAGACAGACAGACAGTCAGACAGATAGTCGGGAACGGGATCTTATATGACTACTTATATGATTTAAATGAGATGCTCTCCACCATGGGCTGGACTGGGTCAGACAGACAGACAGATAGATAGATAGACAGACAGACAGACAGTCGGGAACGGGAACTTATATGACTACTTATATGAATTAAATGACATGCTCCCCATCAGGGTCTGGGCGAAGACGGGCTGGGTCAGACAGACAGACAGACAGACAGTCAGACAGACAGATAGTCGGTAACGGGAACGAGAACTTATATGACTACTTATATGAATTAAATGAGATGCTCCCCACCAGGGTCTGGGCGAAGCCGGGCAGGGTCAGACAGACAGACAGACAGACAGTCAGACAGACAGATAGTCGGTAACGGGAACGAGAACTTATATGACTACTTATATGAATTAAATGAGATGCTCCCCACCAGGGTCTGGGCGAAGCCGGGCAGGGTCAGACAGACAGACAGACAGACAGTCAGACAGACAGATAGTCGGTAACGGGAACGAGAACTTATATGACTACTTATATGAATTAAATGAGATGCTCCCCACCAGGGTCTGGGCGAAGCCGGGCAGGGTCAGACAGACAGACAGACAGACAGACAGACAGACAGACAGACAGACAGACAGACAGACAGATAGTCGGTAACGGGAACGAGAACTTATATGACTACTTATATGAATTAAATGAGATGCTCCCCACCAGGGTCTGGGCGAAGCCGGGCAGGGTCAGCTAGTATATATATAAAATAACATTATAATACATTCGGGATTGCCCCTCGGTATTTTTTTAAAACACATTTGAGAATATTTATTTTGAATCAACAGAAGTCATAGCTTTTTTTTTTTCTAGCCTCTTGAGCTTTGAGAACTCTTGCTACAATCTTCTGCTCCTGAATAAAGAAAGCATGTTGCAAAGCGAAAATCAACAAAATGACTGGCAAGTTAAAGAAGACCAGAATGCTCCGAGGACATGTGCGCCATGGTCATGGCCGTGTCGGCAAACACAGAAAGCGCTGGTGGCCAGAAAAACCAAGGTTCAACTCTGATAGATACCATCCTAGTTACTTCAGCAAAATGGGTATGAGATTTTACCACAAGACAAACAACGAATTCCACAGCCCATCCATCGATTTGGACAAGCGGTGGCCACTGTTGAGTGACCAGTCTAGAGCCAGATACCTGGACCAGCAGACCGAAAATGCGCCAGCCACTGATTGCCTGCCAAACAAACATTGGGTCCTGACCAAACAGAAATTCATGGCAGAAAATGGGAAGTAGGGGTGTGTCAGAATAATGTTAAAATTGTAGCAGATATCAGTCAATCATGTGCCATACCGAAAATCGTGGGCGGTCATGACTCGCCATTTTACTCGATCACCAGAGTCGTGGATCAGCTCTGTGTTCCTGTCTCGACCATGCCATGTGGCCAAGCGATCCAGGTATTTTCTTCTCGGTTTTCCCCTTGGTCTGTTCCCTTCGATCTTGCCAGTTGTTACCAAGTTCTCCAATCCATGTCCAAAAAGTTTTGACTGTCTACGCATAATTTCTTTAAACAATTTACGATTTTCATTTGTCTCCTGTAGTACTTGGTCATTAGTTTTTCTGTCTGTCCATGGTATTCTTTACAGTTCCCTCAGAAACCACATTTCTGCAGTCATCAGATGCTTTTCAGTTGACAGCTCATTGTCCAAGTTTCACATCCACACAAAAGAACAGGCTCTATGTAGCCGCTCAACACTCTTTTTCTAGTTTCAATTGACATCATTTTATTGGTCAGTATGTTTTTCATCTTGCTAAAGGCTACGTTCACCATGACGATTCTTGTTCTAATCTCTTGAAAGCATCTCCCATAAGATGTTATGACTGTTCCGAGATAATTGTACCGACTCACTTGTTGAAGAATATTCCCATTTACTTGTATATTACATTGTGGTATGTCTGTCGTAGCAGATATATTGTATTATATATATCAAATTTAAGGGAATTGCACAAGGAACATGTTAGTATTGCTACTATTGCTATAGGTTAGAAATATAATAAAAATAATACAGTTCGTGAAATCATTTGAAATTAAAGAGTTAAAAAGTATTTAAAAATCAAGGTGTTTTATATACTCCTCTGCTGCTAATCCTGTTTAATTTACTGAATAATGAAACAAACACCACTTGTCTTCAACAATATAAACATACTTGTTCCTTAAAACCTTTAAAAAGAAGTTTTGCTGCAGATTCTGAAGCATGTCTTTTTCACACAAAATTGTAGAAAATGAGGAAAACACTGGGCAGATTTGTTCTAAATAGATAGACAATTAATATATACACACAAATTTGGGGCACACGTATGGTATATAAGTGCAGCCGGAGCAAGCAAAAGATGATCTGCGTCGTTTAGCTGGAGTGCTGCACAAAACACAGAATCTGGCTACACCAAAATATTCTACCAAATGCTTGGCTCCTGTCACTCTTTCAACATAATTTCCTGCAACAGACTTTTTGAAATTCTTTGGCAGGCAGAATAATTTGAGCTGCTTCGCAATGTGCACTTTTCATTAAACTTTGCTTGAAATCCTTCAATGACAGTGTTTACCCTCCATTCTCTGTTGGCATATGGTGTGCAAGATGTGTGCATTGATCTGTGCAATTTCAAAGATCCAGTAGTAGATCTTCTTCCACCACTTAATGGTTTTCCTATCATGCATGTTGTAATATCCAACCATTTGGTCCATTCTGTCGCAGCCTTTCATCGCCATGTTATATTCATGGATCATCGTCGGCTTGCTGGCCAGTTTCCTCATTCCGGTCTAAACAGTTCCAACTACAGATTTGGTGGAGACAACAATGCATGGTATTTAGCTTTTTATCTCTCCATGCCACACACAATATTCTATTTCCCTCAAGAAACCACTTCATCTCTTGATGCTGAAGTCGCAAACACTTCAACTCTAGAGAAAAGCCCACTAGGTTGACATTCAGTGTGCCTGGGTTTAATTGAAATTTTTGGAATGCAGATAATCAAGCAGAGCTTTCGAAGAGTAGAATCTGTGAGCAAAGATGTGATGGTCAGGTCCTATAACATTCAGTAGTGTTGCAAACACTTTCACTGCTTGAGCAATTGTGGGATCTACATCCGGATTGTACGCGGTTTCTTCCATAGTAAATTTTTACATTCACCACATAGCCAGTCGCAGAATCACAAAGGCCAAATGTTTTGATGTGGTACTTGTGAGGCTTTGTTGCATTGTATTGTTTGTGCTGAAATCTGCCCTGCCACCCAATAACCATTTCATCAATGGACACATTTTCAAATGGGTAATTAGTGGAAAAATTAATGGGAAATTAAAAATTTCTTCAGAGTCATGTCAACAAGAGGCTCAATTTTAGTTGCATCCACTGCGTCTGGTTCACATATATGAGGCATGGTGTGATAAATAGATTCAACTCGATTCCTGGAAAACATAGAGACATACCAAGGAGTATATAAATGTGCAGTTGTACTCCAATAGTACTTTATCCATGATCTTCGATCAAGCCCCATAGAAATAATGGCAGACGCAAACTTCAGCCATTCGTGCCTCGTGAATGGGATCCAGGATAGCAGACGAGAATGTTTTCTTTTAGGAGTGTTCTGCATCAACATCTTTTCTGCATATTCATTTATGTTTTGAATTAAACAGTCCACTATGTCATCATCAAAAAACACTTTGAGAAAATCCATAGGTGTTTGAAGTTGATAAAGTACAGGGTTGACGTGAAACCTTCGAGGACGAAACTCAAACTGAGGTTTTGTTTCCCCTTCTGACACACCATGCCATGTCGATCCTGTTGAATATGATGTTAGAAATGCTTCAGGCTCTACAGATTGTTGTACAAATAAAGAGTTTTTACCTCCAGATTTATTCTTCTTTTGCACTGATTGCTTTCTTTTGCGCTTAGTGGTAATTATGACATCCTAATATTCATTGTCAGACACCTCAGTTGACGACAAATTTCCACTGTTTTAGCACGTTTCACTATCCACATGGGCAAAACTTTAGGCTCACTACTAATACTACTATCGGAATCTTAGCTTACATCGGAATCACTATCGTTTAAAACCGTTTCAAACAACAATTTTGCTTGATCTTATGTAAGACTCCAAGCCCGCAACGTCGAAGGCGTTGCAATTTCTAAAAAAAAAAAAATCAAAACAACCCTACTAAACACTCAATTTCGACTTTTAAAAATTGATTCTGGCTCTTTCTTTCACACAGATGGAAACGACATCTATCTGTTTCTAAATGTTAAGTTAACGGTGCACTAAAAAGTGCCGAAAATAAAAGAACTGGAACAATTAACGCACTGTCTATATCGAACGAACCTGCTGGTTTACGGGTGCCAAATTCGTTCCATGGAACCAATGCAGTGATTCACGGCAGGCATTCAGTTAGGCTGGTTATTACACGGTTTTTGGGCAAAGGTCACCCAGTTAAGAGACCAATGACTACTGTCAAGGCCAAGTTCTTCAGCAATGTTGCCGAAAGGACAATCACGGAAGTCGGAAATGTCTGCGTGCTTTTCTGTTCTCCAGTTTTATATTTTGTTTTGTACGCTGGATTACTGCTGTGTGTTGTTAATGCCTTTTTCTTTTTGTTCTGTTTGCTATTTTTGTGTTGTGTTGCGTTCTCTTGTGTTCTGTTTTGTGTTGCATTCGCTGCATTTCTGTTGATGTACACTGTTTATTATATTTTTTTTTATTTTTTTTTTTTTTTGGGGGGGGGGGGTATTTTTATGGCTTTCTTTTGTGTTGTGTTCCCTGGTTTTATGTTGTGTTCACTTGCTTTTGTTTTGTGGTTTTCTCTTTTGTGTTGTGTTCACTGGATATTGCTTTGTTTGTTTGCCATCGATGGTTTCCTGTTTTGTGGTGTTTATTGGTTTTATATTGTGTGCTTTGCGTTAACTGGCTTTATTTGTGTTGTGTCCACTGTTTATTTGTGTGTGTGTGTGTGTGTGTGTGTGTGTGTGTGTGGTGTCTGTGTGTGTATGTGTGTGTGTGGGCGCGCATTGGTCACTAGTATTTTCTGTTGTGTCGTTTTCCTGTTGTGTTGTGTTCACTAGCTCTGTTTCGCGTTAATTAATGGTTTTCTGCTTTATTATTTTCAATTGTTTTTTTTTTAATTCGCTTGTTTTCTAATTAGTGTTGTATTTGCAACTGTTAAATTGTGCGTGTTGTTGACTGGTTTATGTTTTGTGTTTTTCACTAGTTTTCTGTTCTGTGTTGTTGTGTTCACTGCTTCTGTTTTTGTTGTTGTGTTCACTGGTTATGTTATGTGTTGTTGACTTGTTTTTGTTTTGTGTTCACTAGTTTTCTTATATCTAATTTTTTCTTTCTTTCTTTCTTTCTTTCTTTCTTTCTTTCTTTCTTTCTTTCTTTCTTTCTTTCTTTCTTTCTTTCTTTCTTTCTTTCTTTCTTCTTTCTTTCTTTCTTTCTTTCTTTCTTTCCACCCTGTGCATACATATCTATTATATGCATACGATGTGTTTATGTTGTGTCAGGACGTACTGTAAGACTATCAACAGAGTTGAAACCAAACAGCGCTTACTCAATTACTCCAAGTCACCTTCAGAAAACACTTCAAGGTCATGTAATAGCAGCTAACGTTACCATTAGTAGTCATGATGCGCCACATCTGTTATATGTTATATGTTATCTGTGGGGAAATCATTCTTGAACTCCGGACAAGTCCACATGTGTTCAGATCCTCACGTCAAAATATTAGTCAGCGTCCGGCGGCTGACAGTGCCAGTTCTGTGCTGATTAATGATGAGCCCCCCCCCCCCCCCCGTTCTCCCGGTGCGCCTCTCATGTTTGGCTGTGCCAATTCTTACTCTTGCCCTTGACAGAACTCCCCCTCCCACCCCAGCCCCTACCCAACAGTCTTTCTCCATTCCGTATTTGGCTGCCATACTTTTTTCTAGACATAAGGTCAAGACGGCGGTCTCCATCGCTTTCCCTCTTAGCAGGGACCATACTGACCGGTGACATCACCCATTGTCTCTATATAGGGTTCGTCTGTCTACAGTCGCAAGCCGACCGTAACCAGCAGCTATCCGTCGGCTGCTCTCAAACTCACTCCACTACCTCATCCTGTGGTTTCACTCTACCCTGTTAAACACAGGTTAAATGCAAAAGGATTTGTTTTATTGCACCGGGTTTTCCACATATGGCTCAGTCTTCGTTCTGCAGAGCGACATCTCGAAGGCGTCGCGCAGAGCTTGAACTCTGCAGCTTCAGCGACAACCCTCGGGTGTCTTTGGGGTCAAAATTGCACTCTTGAACTGAAATACGGAGTCGCAAAACGAACCAACAACCTTCATAGCGCTTGACCACTTCAATACGGGGACCCTGTTTGAGGTCCTAAGAGGGTGCTCTAACATACATAAGGATGTCCCCTAGGCAAGCAGAGAAAAAACGGTGCCTTACTTCTCCTTCAATAGGTGATACCTTATACTACGTCACCCCGAGAATACATAATGATATAAATGTTAATCTTATGGCAAAATTTATGGTTGTCCTTACTCCCATTCCGGATACTTTTCAGCATGGTTGAAAATTACTATTGCTTTTTGTGTGTTGGTGTGGACATGTTATTTTCATGTCTTTATCACACACACACACACACACACACACACACACACACACACAAGCACACACACACACACACACACATATATATATATATTTATATCTATATATATAAATCAAAGTGTATGTATGTAAATATGTATGTATGTAAATATGTATGTCCTTTATTTTTTCGCTAAGGCCCATCCGATTGAGATGAAATTTTCTACACGCCTTACTTTCATTCCAGAGCTGTCAACTGTCATAGTTTTTTTTCCTTCTTCCTCCTCCTCCCTCCTCCCCCTCCCAAAATACGTACGTAAATATATGATGATGATGATGAAAGAATCCCCGAACCAAAACGCTAGGGAAAGGGAAGAAAATGACGTGACTACACATTAGCTAAGGGACTTAACTCTAGAAAAAGTTATTTCAAGGGGCATAACTTTTAATAACATTGTTGTATAACTTATAGTCATATTGTTGTATCGTTTTCAATGATTTATAAACTCTTTGTCTATAGTTATGTACCGGCATATGAGTTATAATAAATAATGATACAATCTTTTAGACATTTTCAAAGTTTACATAAAAATAATGCATAATGCATAACATTGTAACTCATCTTTCTATACTTAAGAAGTTATCTAAAAGATGTTGAACAATATCATGGCATCTTTAGTGTTTTCCGCCATCATATCGACACGATTCGCTTGACAGCACTTCTCAGCGCTATCAAGCCAAGACGCCTTACACATTTCAAGCAGTCTGATACGGGGGGAAAATGGCACGTCGTAATAGCACAAAGAAACAAGCAGCTTCCAAGATGCATAGTGAGAAAACCGACCAGACTATCAAGAAGACGAACCTGCCTTTGGAGAGTCTGCATGCAAGCTGTTATAAAGTATCTGAACCTACAGTCAATGAAACTACCAATAAGAAGAGCGACGACTACCCACAGACGAACACAAAAACTTGTGAGAGGAAGGAGGACCAAGACACCAGAATCAGAAACACTGATTCAAACACAGTCAGATGGGTGGTCAAGCGGCTAAAAATGGAGCTTACTGATCAACAAATACAGAAGCAGCTGCAGGAAGAAAATCTTCACGTCAACATTTTGAAGGCAGAGCGGATTCTGACCTACTCAGAATTAAATGAGATGCTCCACACCAGGGACTGGGCGAACCCGGGCCGGGTCAGGCAGACAGACAGACAGACAGACAGACAGATAGATAGATAGATAGATAGATAGATAGATAGATAGATAGATAGATAGATAGATAGATAGATAGATAGATAGATAGATAGATAGATAGATAGATAGATAGATAGATAGATAGATAGACAAAAAGACAGGGAGGGAGGGATAGACGGAGGGATGGGTCTATTAGACAGACAGACAGACAGACAGAGATAGATAGATAGACAAACAGACAGACAGACAGACAGGGAGGGAGGGAGGGAGGGATGGAGAGACGGAGGGAGAGACGGAGGGACGGGTAGGCAGACAGATAGACAGGGAGGGAGGGAGGGATAGACGAGGGAGAGACAGAGGGATGGGTCTATTTGAAAGACAGACAGACAGACAGACAGTCAGACAAGCAGACAGACAGACAGACAGATAGTCGGTAACGGGAACGAGAACTTATATGACTCATCTTTTGGTGCTTAATTGAAGAAGTTATCTACCGTAAATTTATTTGTACATGTAATAATTTTTATCTGGCCTTTTATAAGGGCCAAGAAAATATGAATTAAATGAGATTCTCCCCACCTTTTCGCTGCACAATGAGATGCTCCACACCAGGGACTGGGCGAAACCGGGCAGGGTCAGGCAGACAGATAGACAAACAGATAGACAGACAGATAGATAGTCGGGAACGGGAACTTATATGACTACTTATATGAATTAAATGAGATGCTCCACACCAGGAGCTGGGCAATGCCGGGCCGGGTCAGACAGACAGACAGACAGACAGACAGACAGACAGACAGACAGACAGACAGACAGACAGACAGACAGACAGACAGTCGGTAAAGGGAACGGGAACTTATATGACTACTTATATGAATTAAATGAGATGCTCCCCACCAAGGACTGGGCGAAGCCGGGCCGGGTCAGCTAGTGTATATATATATATATATATATATATATATATATATATATATATATATATATATATATATATATATATATATATATATATATATATATATATATATATGCTTGCTTGCTTGTGTTCGCTGGCTGTGCTGTGATCTCCAGCACGAAGTCCTGTATGTGGGATGAAAACATCCTGTTGTCCAACATCAGTGTGATGTCATACAGGACCTGAGGTTTGCGTGAGTATCCGTTGTCCCATGTCTGACTTATTGGTGTGCAGACTGGTGGTTCCTCGCCGTGCAGGCAGACACTCTCCGACTTCGGAGGAATCAACGATCCTACTGACTTCAGCCAGGACCCCGAAGGGATCTATTACCCTGGACGCTCTGTGAGAACGCGTCAATAGGTCTTGGCCAGTATAGAACCCAGCCCTGGTGCCTTGGAAACACCTCTGCGTCCCCCCCCCCCCCCCGGTCCCCCCACACACAACACTGACTGCATGTGTTTGTTGGATGTCGTGTTTGTTCTGTCTTTGTATTTATTTGTGTGTTGGACGCTGTGATATGCAGCTCTTGTATTTGTGTGTTTGTGTGTTATTATATGTTTATATTGTTCTTGCATGTCTGTGTGTCTTGGCTGTTAAGTTAATGTTATCGTTCTATTCAAGTGTTTCACTTTGTGTTAGTACTCCCCTTGTATGAATGTGTCTTTTAGATCCAGTAGTATTCTTGTAATTGTCTGATCCATCTACATATGTGTGGTACAGTTTCTTGCAGGGTACTTGTTTAAAATATTCTCGTATTTTCATCAAACATACTGACTAATAAAAAGATTACAACTGCAACGAGAAAAAGAGTATTAAAGTGCTACATAGAACCTATACTTTTGTATGAAAGTGAAACATGCCTGAGCATACATGTTGAAAAACATCTGATGGCTGTGGAAATTATACATAGACAGTCACTTTTTTTTTCTTTGGGGGTGGGGGTTTTGTGGGGTTGGGGGGGGGGGGGACGTTATGAAAATACATAAGCTAGAGAACTTTGTGACAACCAACTGGCAATATTGAGGAGAAATGAACAAGAGAAAGACAGAGATGTAAATATCTGGAAGGCATGACTACGTGGTATGGTTAGGACAAGAACACAGCCGATCCACGGTGATCTGGTGAGCGAGTAAGATGGCGAAACATGATCGCCCACGCTTATCAGCATGGCACATGATGATATTGATTTTCATGAAGAGTGTCTCGAAATATGTTATTGGTCTTAGTTGCAACTGTTTTTATAGGAAACTTCACCAGAGAGGTTTTTATCACTTACTTATTAGAATTTGGCTAGACTACAAATTCTTTCGACAAGCATTAACCACGCTACGGTAAAACCTCATTAGCTATGGTGCAGCATCCATGATTGATGAATGGGAGGAAGTGACGTCAGATTCTTCACCATGATATTAATGTAACGTTAAAAAAAATATAAATGTGTATGGAAATTCCCTGGAGGAATGGATTACCAATTCCTTCTTAATCAGCCAATATAAGAAAACCTGGCAAATGGCTCACGAACCCCCGAGTGTGGAACAACACAGATAAGTGTAAGTTTCCCACACTAAATATATGTAGATAGGTTTTTCCATACAACGCGTAGTGAGCCTGGACAGTTACCGGGGACAAAGAGGAGTCTGCTCACTCTGAAAATAAGATTTGTCCACGTGTGATCTCCCAGCTACCTGTAGCTCACTATACAAATTATAAAGAGTGTATGTTGTACCAACTGTACTAAATGAAATGCTGAACGAAATTCAATAAGGAATAGACTCGAATTCGTGTTCTAAATCAAACAATATATTGGGACAAATGATGGGGTTGCGGGTAGATCTGTGATCTTCATGTTAAAAACAGCACATTTTGCAAAAACAAAAATGAAAAGTCAATTCAATATAAGATAGTGATAACCAAATGACACCTTGTTAATAAGTATACATGTAATCCGCTAAAAGTGTGGGTATAATCCTTCACTTAAAAATTCAACGAATGTGTGGGTTCACCAACTAACAGTCCTCTTAATAAGGATTATCAATGTCCATCCCTTAGCGGCATCAGATAAAGTTCTTAATATGTCTCTTCACCACAAATACTTCATCTCCAAACGATGAACTGGATATTGTAAAACTTCCCTGGGTGTAGATACTCCGTTGTTTCATTAATATAACTGTCAATTCCCATAGGGCAATGTGATGGATATGGTTAGTTAATCTACCGTAATGGAATACTTAACTTGATACGAAAAGACTTGACGTTGTTGAGATCGGGTGGTCCTTCTAGACAACAGGGATCTACTCTTTAGGTTGACCACAAGGCAAATTCCTCGATTCATCAGATATGATGAAGACCGTCTAGTGGAATATGTGCATGGCTCTGAACAACTTAACCGAGATCTGTAAGATTATAAGATGATGACGTCATGATGAAACAAAACGCCGTGATAAGATAAGGACGTCATGGGGAGAAAATGTCATAACAAGATCTCATCCACTCATGTCATATCTGCAAGACCGGTCAACACTATCTTCGTGTTGTACATTCCAGTCATGTCTCGTACACTCAGTACATAATTGCCTTTTCCTACTGGGGTCAAAATCGAACATATCTCCTCCAGCACTCAGGGAAAAATAATGAATCAACATTTACATGTGAGACATTCACAAACGAGAAAACATATAGATCATTTCATGAAATAATGATCATAAGAAATCGTGAGAGAATCGCCAGATATATATTCATCTATCTCATAACATCAACAAAGATGTTAAACGTATCGGCCTTCCCATGCTTTCTCCGTTGAGCAGGGGTTAAAGACGTGGTTCGAAATCCTGTTCCTTTTGCAAGCGTTATTGTTGCACAAAAATTCAGTAACGAACTGCATAATGGCAATCATTCAGAAAGCACTTGGAAGAGTACTAACGTAAAAATCCGTCAGGTAATTAGCAGCAACTGAACAATGCTGGCGTTGAGTGCAACGTCATGAAAAGTCATGCACCATATATCTATCGTTATTTCCCACATGAGCAATAATCTCAGGGGAAAGACCCACTGTACTCTCCCTCTCCCACTCTCATAGCATATTCAAGAAAGATGTGAAAATGAAGAATCACATTGCATAAGTGCACAATAGTTCAAGATACAAATTCGTTAGAACAATTTCCGCAGCATAAAGAAGAATGCTCGTGATGTGCATTTATCAGGAATAATTTCTACAGCATAAAGAAGAATGCTCATGATAATCGTTGATAGTGAAACGGCAATCCCATAGCATATAGAAATATCATTCGCAGCAGATGAAACTTAATCATGGTAAAATAATTAGTGGAATAGCATTTCAGTCTGTAGAATCAAATTCTCAGAAAGCGAGGTAATCAGGTTATCTTCTCAGTGAAATGTTAATTTCACAACTGCACAATTTTACATATAGACAACGTTTTACCTTTATTACATTTCACCAGGTCGTCATAATATGTTTGTGAAAGGATGAGCTTACCTCAAAATGAACAACACCGGGCACAATAAAATCCCGAAACGAAAAACGACAAACTGATGTGTCTCTCTTCACTTAAATAAATAAATGTTTTGCGTATCCTTTTACAGGACTTAGCTGTCAACAGCAGCATCTTTCAGCTGTCTGTTGATCTCTTGGCAAGATTACGCTCATTAGTTTGCCATTGCTTTCTGAGCGGCCGGCTCAGTATCCGCAAGTCACGAGCGGGGGTCGAACCACCTCAGTTCTCGCTCCGCTGCGAGACTCTGCGTGATAAACGGGATTACAGAGAGAAAGTGTTGTAACCCCACAGCCAGAGAGACCGGCCTCTCTTCACTTACATTTCTAAAATATGGATATACAATTCACCCAGTGTTAGCCCCAAACTATTAGACGCCAAGCTCAGCTAGGTCAACCAATCGTCTATCTCCTTTGCGATGCCACGCTGTGCCAAATAAATGTTGACATGTTCAAGAATATGCAGTTCGGACTGTTGTCACTTGAAGTTAAAAATAGCGCTGATGAAATAATTCCGTGTGGTAGCAGATGTGTGCAAAATGGTAGGTAAATATTCTACATCACTGAAATAATGTGGTGATGATGATAGATATATCACAATTAAAACATTAACTTCCTCATTCCAAGTCTCATTTGTTCTATTGGAAGCAAAGTGAAGCACATACTTTCTCTTTATAGGCTACACCAAGACATTTGATAAAGTGAAACATAATGAAATGATCAAAATGTTAAGGATAATAAAACTGATGGTAAAGTTCTCAGATTAATAAAAATGTACAGGTAAAACGTAACAGTAATTAAAATCTGAATAAAGTGGAAAATTATGAACAGATAAAGCAAGGAATATGTTTGTCATCAGATTATTTTCTCTTTACAGCGAAATAATACTGAAAGAGATCAAAGGCAGACTAAGAAGACATAAATAAGCATTGTGCATTATGCAAATAACACAGCAATGATAACTGAAAACGCAAAAGATCTATAATAACTGTTGGACACACCAGTAACAATGGGACTTGCCTTGATTATTAAGAAAACAGAAACAAATGTAATAGGATAACATCAAAGATGTGATGTTACAATAGAAGAAAATGTTTAACCAAGTCAAATATTTGAGTACAATTAAAACATCGCGTGGAATATGAGTGACTGAGATTGAGGGCAGAATAGTCCACGCAAAAGTTGCATTCAGGGGATGAAAGGTATATTATCTAATGAATTCCGTTTATTGAAAGTCAGAAAGAGGATACTGAAACGTTATATCAAACCTGTTCAGTTTTATGGCAGTGAATCTTGGAATGTGAACGAACAAACTAGAAAGAGTAGCAGAGTTGTGGCTTCTGAGACGAATACTCCCATCGTCTTGGACGGCCAGAGTAACTAATAACGATTGTCTAGAATATGCCAATAACAGTAACACGTTATACACAACTATAAAAAGGGACAGAAAGTGTTCTGTGGTCATGAAATGAGAACAGAGGCGCCTGAAAACTTCGTGGCCACTGGAAATATCAGATGTAACAGAGGCAGAACTAGACGAGGACAATGATGCTTGATAGTCTGTGATGATGTCATGGAGGAATTTCATTAATAGAATTGATCCAGAATTCAAAAGGACCGAGATTTGTGGAGAGACCAGAACTGTCTACGCCACTTTGCAAACCACATGATGAAGATGTCCACGATGATCTAGTTGTTTCTTTACCTGATACATGTTTGGGTGCGAAGAAGTTCAACGATATAACTGTGGGGCAGAATGGGTATGGTAGAGTGAGTTAGTGTCACGATTAATTAAATATAGCACACAGTGTTAAAACAAATCATGCACTGAGTAATCAGCTAACATCATGGTGATTTTTAAAAAATATTAACGCGTTAAAAGCTCTTCGAGATCATATATTACTAACTCCCATTATTTTTAATTACTTGTTATCACTATTAACACTTATTTATTCAAATTTCCTCCGATGTGAATCTTAATTAACTTAAATTATTTTGTATTGTATTTACACAGCTGGGTTGCTGAACACATACCCAGCTGGCTTGATAAGATACTATACACAGGCGATAGGATCATGGGAAGGCTGACACACCACAATTATAAACTTCCGGCGTCGTCCATTGCACGTCATGTCTTGGAAACCGGTCATGTAATTGATAGAGACAGCGCTTTTCGCGTGTTGTTTCATACACAAAATAGTCGTTTGTTAAAGTTTGCAGAGGCCAAAATGATAAATGTACATAGGCCAATTGTGTGCAAACAGAAAGACATGATAGTCCATTTTAAAATGACCGTGGTAAACAATTGATATTACTGTGCGAACATGTGTATATTTCAGCTTGAAAGATGTATCTAGTTATTTTACTCTACGTTGTGTGACTTCTGCAGTATGTACCTGACGAGATGCAGCGAAATTTGCCAGGCAATAAATCGTACAATTTATTATATTTATGCCATCGATATCCTTTTCAACCATCTGGGATTTAATTTGGACATATGGTGCCTATTATTATGTAAGATGATAGATTGTTATATTCCTGTAATCATGTCTTTCAGACTTGTGTGTGTGTGCGTGTGTGTGTGTGAGTGTGTGCGTGCGTGCGTGCGTGCGTGTGTGTGTGTGTGTGTGTGTGGCGTTCACTCGCTTTGAACTCAAGCATGGCCCCTACTAGCTCTAATAGTTGCCACTACTGGTGAGTCCATTGGAATGATGTCTGTGTGTGGATTCCATCCATCCATCCATCATGTGCCATGCCGGTAAGCGTGAGCGGTCATGTTCTGCCATCTCACTCGATCACCAGAGTCGTGGATCAGCTCCGTGTTATTGTCACAATCATGCCACGTGGCCAATCCATCCAGGTATTTACTTCTCGGGCTTCCCCTTGGTCTCTTCCCTTCGATCTTGCCAGCTGTCACCAAGTTCTCCAATTCATCTCTTCTCATAACATGCCCAAAAATGTTTGACTGTCTACGTCTAATGTCTCTAATCAGTTTACGATCTTCATTTGTGTGGATTTCCTTTCCCTAATACCAGTGTCCCTCGCCATCAAGCAAATTTACTCTGACTTCTGAAGTACTTGTAATTTACGTCCCCAAGTCCAGGACGAGAAGTCAACATTTTAGTCCAACAGTCCGGTGCAAGGGTTGAACGCGATATCTCGGCATCAGCACACCGAAAGTTTAAGAGCGAGCGCTCTTATATGATATTCATACTGTATTTATTTTTATAGCTATTTAAGTGGGAAAGCAAGCGGATGAATTTAATTGCACTGGGTTTTCCTTCATCTAGCTCAGTCTCGCTCCCGGGAACGCTAACCGCAGAAGAGAAGAATATTTAAGTAGTTGTGATCCTACTAAAGACAACATTTTATAGACAACAATGTTTGTGTAGTGATGTGTAGTTGTGATACTACTGTAAGTCAATGTGTTATAGGCAACAATGTTTGGGTAGCTGTGATACTACAACAAAGCAATGTATACACGACAAAGTTTCATTGTTTGTGATCAGGGGTGTGCCTGCTATGATACAGAGAGGCGGCCGCATCAGGCGGCACCGAAAGGGAGGCGGCATAAGCAGCGAAGGAGAGGCGGCATTTCGAAGACTAGCATAATTAAGGGCGGCATTTCGAAGACTAGCATAATTAAGGACGGCATTTCGAAGACTTGCATCATACTGAGAAAATCTACCGCACGGCCCTGTTTGTTATACTAGTAGTATTACTACTAAAAAAAAAAAAAAACATTTTATATGCAACAGTTTTTCAGTAGTTGTAATACTAATACAAGAACAGTTATACGGGCAAATTCATGTGCCGAGACACGTTTGACAAGAGCTGTTCTCGTTGAATTGCACTACCTTTGGCATGACACATTTTTCGCAAGAGTGGAAGCATACAACCTACCACAGAGCTCGGGAAAATCAATTCGGAAACTGAATTATTGAGTCTGATTGCAAACACTTTTCATTTCACTTCCCGTCAGTTTGAATGCTTTTTGTTTTGTTTTTTTGAAAGCTAGATTAGGTTTGAGGAGCGGCTGGCCCAGTGGCTAGAACGATGGACTCTCCTTCGGGAGACCCCCGGTTCGATCCCTCGGTAAGGTGTGGGATATTTTTCAGTTGGGGGAAAAAGAAAATCCTAATCTGCACAGTTCGTGGCGACTGCACTAGCTAGGCGGCCTTAATTCCTCAGGCTCAAAGACCCCTCTGCCATACACCGCAAGGTACTATATTGGCAGTAAATGACAGTGTTTTATTTTAGATTAGGTTTGAAAACGATCACTTTCATTGCACGCCGATACCATCATAAATATTCCAGTCTCATCCCACAAAGCACACAATGAGAAATTCAGCACAGTGCACAAAGTTCGCAGCACCAGAGATGACCCAAAGGGAATAAACCAGAATTACACATGCTAAATTATTCATTTAGGGATTGCCAATTTCATCAAGTGCGTTGCCGACTGGCGTGGGTAATCACAGTATCTTACATTCAGAATAATTATGTTTCGATTCTTTCGCTGACACATTTCTGTGCCACGACAAAAGGTTGTTACGAATCTTCTCTCGTCTGTCTACATTTGTCTGTCTTTCCATAAATGTTTCCTCTTCTCACAATATGTTTCAATTTTTATCTTCTTTTAATGTGGCAAAAATGACTGCTAACTCTTATTGACATTTGTGATAAATTGTCTTTGTGTCTTAGCTCATTCAACACATTTAGATTACTCATTGTGTCTATCCAAGAAATTTTCATATTATTTTTGTAAAACCGCATCTCTAACGGGTCAGGGGATACCTCTCTCTCTCTCTCTCTCTCTCTCTCTCTCTCTCTCTCTCTCTCTCTCTCTCTCTCTCTCTCTCTCTCTCACACACACACTCTCTCTGTCTCGCTCTCTCTCTTTCTCTCTCTCTCTATCTCTCTTTTTTTTAAAGTTTGTTGCTTATTATCCAGTTATGAGATAAAGAACCACATCTATGCTCACGCCAGCAGTAAAAGAACCTGTCCCTCTGTATGCCAAATCCAACTTATCAATTTACATGCAGGTGCCAGTCTACCTACATCGGCAAAACAGAGATGTGGTTAAACAACAGGGTGGTCGAACACATATGCAATTGGATTGACAGAATAATACACAAAGATGATGGGAACCTCGATAAGCCAAAAAAGCACAAACCACCCACATCATCGATTGGAAGGCACATTGTGGAAACTGGCCATGTGATTGATAGGGACAATGCGTTTCGCGTGTTGTTTAACACAAAAATAGTCGCATGTTAAAGATAACAGAAGTGATCACTGTCACGATTCTGGATGTTAGGGGCTGTTGTGTCTTGGGTTTGGCTGCTGACTATCTACTCAAACATGACAGCACAACTCACGTCATATGAGGAGAACGACAACTTCTTTATTGTCGGTAAGCATCATGAAACGTTACAGAATGCAGAGGATGATCAAGGCTTCAGTCCGTCACATGCTACTCTCATTCACGCCTGAGTCTTACAAATCAACCTTACACAATTGGGTGGACTATTGGGCAGCGGAGTCGATGTGTCTAGGTGTAAGCAACATGACCCCAACCTCCTCGCGTGCTCTAATAACGAATCGTTTGGTATTACCTATTAAGAAGCATCACTCAGATCTTTCAAACCGTAAGCTGCCAACAACAATGACCTTGTGTCTTGCGTCCACGAAGGCAGGAGCCTAAAACATGTCTTGTGTCTTGGCCGGCTAAACACTCACTAACTGACGACAACCGTTTGGTTGTCAATATCTACGCACCTGTGACGTCCGCTTTGTTCCGTCCAAGTGCTCACTTGTGCTTCTTTCCTTGCTTCGTCTAATTCCCTATTCTGGTGCACTTGCTTACTCTTTTAACTCTATCTGGCTGTCATTCGAGCCATGACAATCACGATTAACCTGCATAAGCCAGTTTTGTGCAAACAGAAAGACATGATAGTCAGTTTAAATTTACCGTGGTAGACAATTGAAAGTACTGTACAAATACGTGTATATTTCAGCTTGAAGTATTTATCTAATTACTTTAGTTTATGTTGTGTGATTTCTGCAGTATGTACCTGACGAGATGCAGCGAAATATGCCAGGCAATAAATCGTGTAATGTATTGTTTTTGTCTTCGTTATTCAAATTCATTACGGGAAAACATTGTTCTGAACATATGTCATTGCTTGTGCCCGTTTCCTTTAGGGGCAATAAGCACATGGTGTTAGAACCATATATTTATAGACCAAATGATGTGTGATGTGGTCAGTATCACATCGGCCGTCTTTACTAGACATTTCCTGGACCCGTTTCCTGTACACATCCAGATTGTTAAACACTAATTTCTGGTATAATCATTATTCTTCCTGTTCTCATAATTTTTCGCTATAACAGTCTTGTCGTATGACTCATGTAACTTAATGTGAGATGACCTTCATATTCTATAGAACCTGGTCTCTGTAACTGGAATATAGATATGTAGATAGGTTTTCTAGTTTGAAAGTTAGTTAATTCAGCCGCCTAATTAGTCTGCTCTTTTCGATGTCCAAAGGCAAGGGTTTCAACGTTCACACCAGTCATCCTAGTTTTTCACTCATTTCTGATAAGGATAGATAAGATATCCCGTTCACTACCCAGGAACAGGAAAAGATTAAATCCCTTCTTTTCCAGTAAAAGTCCACTCTGCTCACACAGTGAATCGCTCATGACTGCTCCAGCAACAAGCAGACCACACGCCGTAAGGCAACTCCGCCCCTAGCTTTACATTGAATAGAAAGGCAATGATTCCACTACTATAGTATGTTCAGAAATGAATGCCGTCATTCACGATCAATTATTTTGAAAACTGTCTGTTGCATTGTTATGAAATTTTTCCTGCCGTCTTATATTTACCCCCACCCAAGGAATATGTCTTTGATAGGTGTAAAAGCAACTTAAATCATCGAAAGCGACATTTCTTGGATGTTTTGATGAAAAACTAGTGATTTCTCGCTAACAAACTTGTTTTTACAGTAATGAATGCCCCGCCAATTCAGATGACGACTCAAGGCGTATCCGGATTCGTATGGGAGTGGGTGCAGTAAAAGAAGTAGCTTAAAAGTCGACAAGGTCGACTGCATTGCACCGGGTTTTTATCCCATATGGCTAAGTCTCTTTCCGCAGCGTGGAAAGCGTCGAACAAAGCACGAACTCCGTAGCTCCAGCGACGACACTCGGGAGTCTCCGAAAAAATGCACTCGTGAAATGTAGGACGCGGCCCGGAATCTAACATACAACCTTCGGAGCCCGAGTCAGACGGCTTGACCACTTCACCACGGAGAATCTCGAGAGGGGTGCAATGTGTAATATTAGTAAAGACAGAGAATTTACAGAGGCATGGGGTAAATAATGTGTAAATTGACAGGAAAGTAGAAGGAATATGTTTCTTACATTATTTTTAATTTCCTTCTTGTTTCTTCAGCTGCTGGTTAATAATGTGTACACAAGTATTCATGTTAGCTTTTTATATTGAGTTCGTGAAAGCTTCCAAATAGCTATGCGTTAACTTGCGCATGGAGTGACCAGAAATGATACCGCAATTTAATCATCATGTTTCCATTTTTAAGGATCTGTTCAGCTGTCTGTGTAGTTTGTTCACACGTACACATGGGTGACAGACCCGTTTTGAGTCTTCGTGAAAGATTGTCTACTCTGCTGTTTACCGTTCAGAGACGGAATATGACTACCTGTTTTGCACTATGAAAATAGTTGTCAGTGTCTCTGTAGTGAGCTTTCTTCTTAACGACCAAGATGTTGGTCCTCTTTTCATTGCAGTTTATAGATTGATTCGTATGCACGTGTGTTGTCCCCTAATTTGACAACGTGTTTGCTCTCACGTTTCTTGTTATGCCACAATATGTCAGTTTCCACCGCAATATTACTCTTCTGTTGGTATTCAATGCGTTTAGTGTGTGTGTGTGTGTGTGTGTGTGTGTGTGTGTGTGTGTGTGTGTGTGTGTGTGTGTGTGTGTGTGTGTGTGTGTGTGTTTCAATACAGTTGTTTGTCACCGCTGAGGGCTCGCGGAATTGAAAATTCATCACTGTGGAATACAAACTGTTTCCATTGACATTATGCTGATGCTGTAATGTTTAGGGCCTCCAATTCGTCTGAATAGTTGGAGCAAAATATCCCAGTAAGTGTGCACGTAGATTAAGGTCTGCGATCTGCTCAGACCTTAATCTGTGTCGGACGATTCCAGTAGGTTCATGATTGCTCTCGGTTGCATAAAGTTCAATCCATCCTTTCTCCAATAGTCCTCTTCCTCTTTCAAAACATGGTCCTCACATTTTTTCCAATAACTTTTATCAATATTTAATAGCGCGGACTGGATTAGTATCTTGACGTCAGACAATTTGAATGTAGTACTGGCAGCTGCCACCTGTCCTTTAATTTTAGCTCACACAAGTTATATAGGGGTAAAATGAGAGTGGTACGGTTGAAGTCTCAAGCACCCATGACGATGCTCTTCTATCAACTTGTCGATTTAATATTTCTTGCTTTTTGGCGTCTGTTTTACAAGGGACAACAATTCTGGCTAGAAATACCTTTCTGGAAATGGTATGTTTTCCATTCGGAACCATATCTTTATTGTTCTCTTTGTGCTCGATGCTGTAGGTATTTTGTCTTCTTGGGCAACAACATTGATATCATGCATTGTCCATAATTGGACACGACGGTAAATCTAGGGATGGAAGCACAGTATTCTCGAGCCAATCTCTAAATACATTACCATTTATCTTATTATGATAATCCCTATTGTCTGTATGCTTTGATAAGAACACGAGCCCAGCATTCTGTTTTAAGCCATTATGCGTATTACCAGCATGGGCAATGACCAAAAGCTGTCCTATACTACTGAGCACATATCGCTTTATCTGTCCATCCACTGATTGCCATTCCTTATCACATGTGTGGTGCGCATTGATCCACATTTCATCCAAATACACTATGCCATAATTTTCTTTGCGCATTTCCCTTATTTCACGTATGTATCTGCTTCTCATGCCTCCTAAATGCGGCTGCTCGCAAAGAATATTTCTACTTCCCTTGTACTTTCTAAAAGTGAAGATATTGTCCTGATAATTTTCCTCAAAGTTGTTTTGGATAGCTCTAATCCTCTATGTTATTGTTCTTTCTCAACCAAACCCTAAGTTTTCTTACAGTCACTGTTTCTTTGGCACCCAGCATTTTTATAATGCTGGATAATCCTGAATATAAAATCCTAAATTTTCATAATTTTAGGAGTCTCCGTGGCGAAGTGGTAAAGCCTTTTGACTCGGGCTCCAAAGGTTGTGGGTTCGATTCCGGGCCGCATCCTTCAGTTCACGAGTTACATTTTTCGGAGACTCCTGTGTGTCGTCGCTAGAGCTGCGGAGTTCGTGCTTTAAACCGTGTGCCGTGATGTTCATCCAACGACTAAACTAAACTACAACTTTCCGCGCTGCGGAAAGAGACCCAGCCATATGGGATAGAACCCGGTGCAATGAAGCTCATCCTGCCGACTTTTAAGCGACTTTTTGAAGCATTTTTATAATAGCTCGCCTTATGAAATCCTTGTCAAAGCTATCTACAATAACGTTTCTACCTACCGTTTGGTTATTGCGTAGTGGTTTAATTCCAGATTCTTGCACCCATCGACGAAATGACCGTTTACTCAAACCCAATGCATTCACCGTTCTTTTTTCGGGATTTAACAGTTTAAAACAGTTTCCTTCTATTAGCTTCTTGACAAAAAAATTGTGTACAACTTCATAGCGATGCTTTGAAGTGTACACAATTTCACATTCAATCCCACTGAACAATATTCACACATTCAGATGTTAGCGATAAGTGGTAAGATTTTTTTAAAAATAATTAGGATTCGTGAAAGTACCCACATACTGACGACACCTCTGAACTAGTATGAACACTCCCATTTTAAACTGCGCGGGGTTCTTGTCATAAGGCCTTTCTCGTGAACCACGAGAAAATTAACCATTCAACGCTGATGTTTCCGTGTCAAAATGTAATACTTCTAAAAATGCGCACTTCATCTCTGACACGTAAATTATATACCGCATATAAACAAACTTTGAAATCTGCTGTACAATCTACAGAACAAAAAAAAAATTTGTTGGGTAGACATGATGATAAGGTTATATGCTAAATCTCATAATTTTCCCTCAGTTGGTTACTGAGATATGGATTTTTATATGGAGGCGAACAAGTGTGAACGCACTATAGTACAAGAACTTACAAAAAGAAAGAAGTTCAGTGACACGTCTCATCCAGTGGTAGTCCAGTTTTAATGTACATGTTTCGGTCTCCATGTAGATCCCCGAGTCTGCGTGTACATTTCCTAATACCAGTGTACATCTCCGGTAGTCTCACTGGCGCAATGGCCTGCACTCTTGCCTGTGGCCCGGTGGACATGTTTTCGAATCCCTATCTAGGTGGAATGTTAAACATTGACCTGTTCTCCAATATGGACCCAGCCTAAAACAGGTACCAGAAAATGTCCTGAGAAGTAAAGGCAGCTGGCATGCCTATTGGTCTATGTAAAAATAGGGCTAGCATCATATATAATCAAAACACGCTATTACCTTCTATGGACAACATTCACCTTCTCATTAATACCCGAATTGTGGCTGATTCGGTCACACGATTATTAATCAGAGCATGTCTATGGATAATATAACATCTCTTCTGAGATTGAACGGGTTAGGGATAAAGGAAGAATGGAATGGAATATTTCAAATACTCACCCACGAGTGTAAACGGTTCCTTTACTTGTTTGTTTCGTTTTTACTGTGTAGATCTCTAAATGTTCATGTACATGCCCCAGCTTTCATGCACGCCTCCCAAACTTCAAGAATATTTTTATAATAATCGTGCGCATTTTAAAATCGCTGATCACATTTGCCAGTCCTTATGTACACCTCCCTACCCCTATGTATAAATTCCGGATTTTATACATACCTCCCATTTGCATTTTGCACACTCTATAATTATGACTCCCTATTTGCATTTTCTAATCTTAACTGATACAGTAACAAAGGATAATACATGGCCAAATGTGACTAGCCATTTGAAAGGAAGGGCCCATATTAAGGTCAGCGTGTTATTTGTGTTTGTTTTATCCCCTTGGTATCTTCCTCAATTGAAATGCTAAATGAACGGAAATTTGCATTACAATACTAGTCCATTTGATTTTGTACTGTGTTTGGTCCAAACTTACTTTTATTGGGCACTGAATCAGTTAACTGATGTTCAATAGTTTGCCATTGCTTTCTGAACGACCGGCACCCATACCATTTCATAAAAAACCAAAGTTAGGCCATCTGGGTGGTGGACGGTACCGCAAAAGTGAGCGTCTCCCAGGAATGCTACCTGGTCACACACAAAAAGCACGCTAAAGCCAGATGTGTTGGCCTACGGGATTTGGCCCAAGGGCGCATAACTTAGACACACCGCAATCACATCTGAAAAAACACTCCGGATGAACGCAAAGAAGAAGAAGAAGAAACTACTCACCTGTTCGTTGCCTACTTTGGCATTGAAATCCCAGAGGATGACAGTCATTCACAATTTTTATACTTTTCCTCGGCCAGGTCTAAATCGTTATAAAATATATCTAAATCTTTTCCTTTACAGTCTGGTGTTGACGCATATACTTGTATTATGTTAATATTCAGAGGTTTGCCATGGAGTTTACCAATAATATTCTATTTGAGATTATCCAAAATCCTGTAACTGTCTTAGCACTCATTTGTTCCAAAATTATGCCCACACTCCTTTTGTAGTCCTTCCCTGCTAAGTAAATAATTCTATACTTATCTAAACATTTTCCCACTGTACCTGGCCATCGCTTTTCACTACTCTTTAATATATTTATCTTCATTATTTCCATTTCTTTCTTGATATTATCTAATTTTCCATTCAAGCTATGTGTTCTGACTTTCCATGTACCAACATGTAGTGTATTTGTTACCTTTAATTTGCATACAGCTGCTTGACTACGATCGGGTATCACCTATAGCACATGATGCTCTCTACCGGACGAAGACACTCCAGGTTGTGTATGGTTGACTCCAATAGCCTTTTTCTAAAAGACAGACTTTGCAAGGCAGTAGGGGGAGAGATTATATATGGTGCCTCTTACCAGCCGATGGCCATGTCATAGAGTTTTGAGGTATTCTATAGAGATAGCTGCCCCTCCAACTAACTCGTCTCACCTCAGTGACCACCGCTTGTGTTGGTATACGGCTGCTTATTCAACATATTCACAGCTAATCCCTAGACCAGTGTTTACCAACGTGGGGCCCACGCCTCACAGGGGGGCAATTCGATTGTTAAGGGGGGCAATTCGAAAATGGAAGAAATCGGCTGGATATAACAAAACTGGGAGACTTGAGACTGAAGTTAACTAAATTGGAACCTGGCATAAAATCTCTTTGCAGCAAGCATCAAGCGCAATGATCTCACTAATTTAAATAATTACTAATTATTAAAATAACATAGAAAGATCTTTCATTAAAATTATTTTGTACTTGAATTTCAGTTCTCCACTATATGTTTTGAAAATTTTCTTACTATGTTTGCTCAATTATTTCCTAGTGATTTCTTCCTAAAACCTATATCGGTCCTTTGGCTAGGATCGGGTGCATTTGCTGCTCTTCCCCCAGTAGTGCGCCTGGTCTGGTCGGGGGGCCTGGATGATCAAATAAAAACCCATCACATTTCTTCACCTTAGATGTGGGCCTGGTGGACCACTGTGGGCAATAGCTCACAGTGAGACTAAGGGTCCACACAAAAAAGGGGGAGGCGGGGGAACCAGCTTGTCTGGGGTCATCATCATCATCAAGTGCCCTGCCAGCTGGCGTAGGCGTTCATGGCTCTCCACAGATCTCGGTCTTTGGTTTTCTGGATCAAATGTGCTGCTTATATTCCTCCGTGCCACCGTCTCAATCCATCCAGCATCATTTCTCTTGGTCTGCCTCTGCCTCTCTTCCCCTCGATCTTTCTAGTTGTCACAATGTTCTCCAATGCCTCTCTTCTCATTACATGACCAAAGAAAGCTGTTTGTCTCTTTCTTATTGTTGTATATAGTGTTCTAGTTTCATTAGCCTGTTTCAGGCAGTCGTCGTTAGTTACTCTGGCAGTCCAAGGAATTCTCAACTGTCTGGGGTAACCGCCAAAAAAAAAAAAAATTCACCCAACACAACCGACACACAGGGACGCGGGACCTGGTAGGGGGGGGGGGGGGCTCTGGCCCCTCTGGGAACCGTGAGCCCTTCTAAAAAGAAAAAAATTCAAGTTTCTTTAGTGAACATTTCAATTTTTAAATATTAAAAATGATGCATTTGTGGGGGGGGGGGGGGGATAAGAATTTTAGAAAGGCTTAAGTGGGGCATAGCACAAAAAAGGTTGGGAAACACTGCCTTAGACAAAATGTCTAAAGGCCACTACACAATCGGTCACCTGGTGGACGTGCCTAGTAGTAGGACAGGTTAAACATGACTGACTGACAGACATAATGAACAGACACGAATGACAGCACAGACAGTCACACAGAACAGACAATCATACCAGGCACACAAACTCAGAGAGAGAGAGAGAGAGAGAGAGAGAGAGAGAGAGAGAGAGAGAGAGAGAGAGAGAGAGAGATAACAGACACAGTGACAGACAGACAGGACATCCAGACATGGAGGCTAACATTTAGATATATGGGACTTACACACAGGCATAACTGAAAGGCAGTTATGATTGTTCCGAGATAATTGTACCGATTCACTTGTTTACGAATATTCCCATTTATTTGTATATTACATTGTGGTACTTCCTTCTTCCTGTTTACAACGATAATTTGTATCTGCTTACAATTTAATTCTAACCGCAGTTGTTCACTTTATGCAACAAACGCATCTACTAAATGTTGAAGATACTGCTCATTGTCTACAATGGATAATGTATCATCCGCACATCTAATTATTACGTCCTACAATTATGACTCCTTTAATAACTTCTACATGTCTGAAAATATTTTCACTGTAACGGTCTGGAGACATTACACATCCCTGTCTCACACCTCTCTTAATAGGCTGATATTGACCTACTTCATTATCAATCCGTATGGCAGCGTGTTGTTTCCAATATACGTTTTTTTTTTTTACACGTCTAAGGTCTTTAGCATCGATTTGTAGATCTGCAAGCATCTTTATCATATTGACATGTATTACTTTATCGAAAGCCTTTCTCATTGTTGGCACCTTTCCGTCTTGACAGATATAGTTTGGTACATTGTGCTTCAAAAAGGCTTAATAACTACGACCCATGGTGGTGGTGAGTGTACTGATGAGGCCAATTCGTGCTTCAAATGTTTGTCCACAGTGGGTGCATGTGAAAACATGGTCATTTCCACCATCTTACGTCTCTCATGCTCTGTGTGTGCTTTATCTGCAATAATGTTTTCCTTTGTCTTTATTCCATTTCTGATAGTTGCTCTCCATGCAACACGTTCAGCGGCAACTTGCTCCCAATGTGTATTATCAATGCCTGTATCAATCATGTCCCACTTACACACATCTTTGTATCGTAGTAGAGGCCGACCCTGAGATCTCCTACCCATCTGTAATTCACCAAATAAGATGTCCTTTGGTATTCTACCATCATCCATCTTCCTAACATGTCCTATCCATCAATGTCTACGAAGACAGAGCATGGAATACACCGTCACTTCAGTATTTGTGATTTTGTCTTGCCACTTAATACCAAGTATTCTTCGTAGACACCGCATATGAAAGCTGTTTAAACTCTTGGTGTGAGTAAGTTGTCCAGGTTTCACAGCCATAAAGAAGAGTACTAAGGACACAGGCTTGGTAGACGAGGACTTTTGTTTTGACAGTAAGCTTCCTGTTCTCCCAGACTCTTTTTGCTAACATGTTCATTGTTGTTGCTGCCTTGCCAATCCTGATATTGATTTCCTGATCTAGGGATAATTTGCTATTTACCTCTGATCCTAGATATGTAAAATGGTCTACTATCTCCAGTTCGGCGTCGTCAATAAAGATTGATGGTACCCCATGTGCACCTTGTGACATAATCTGTGTCAATTCCTTTTATTAATTGTTAAACCAAATTCAGAACAAGCATTAAAGAATGCAGATAGTAGATGTTGTAATTCTTCCTCAGAGTGGGTCGTAATTGCAGCATCATCGGCAAAAAGCAACTCTCTGATTAGTACCCTCCTAATTTTGGTCTTGGCCTTCAATCTCTGAGCATTATAGAGGCCGCCATCTGAGTTTGAGTGAATGTATATACCGGCATCCTGATCACGAAAGGCACATTTAAGTAGAAGTGAAAAGTATATCCCAAAGAGTGTGAGGGTTAGTACACAACCTTGCTTAACTCCACTCTTGATTTCAAACTCTTCTGAAGTTGCACCATCAAACATGATTATACCCTTCATGCCTGTGTGGAAATATTCCACAATGGACAGAAGAGTTGGTGGGCAGCCAATCTTCTTTAGTGCTTTGAACAGACCCTCACGACTGACCAAATCGAATACCTTTGTGAGGTCGATGAAGGCAATAAACAGTGGTTGATTTTGTTCCCGACATTTTTCTTGCATTCGTCGCAATGAGAATATCATATCGATGGTAGACCGGTTCTGTCGGAAGCCGCACTGTGATTCGGGGTAGACTTGATCTCCCAGGACTTGAAGTCTGCGCAGAACAATTCTGGCAAGTACTTTCCCAACAATACACAGAAGTGAGATACCCCTATAGTTGTTACAGTCGCTCCGATCACCCTTGTTCTTATACAGCGTTATGATACTTGAATCTTTGAAATCCTGTGGGACTTGTCCTTCTCGCCAGCATAGCTCTATTAGCTGGTGGATGTGTAGAGTTAGTGTGTCTTGCCCACTCCTGATTACCTCTACTGGAATCCCATCCTTACCTGGAGCCTTGCCAAATGCAAGTTCATTTATAGCACACTTAATTAACTTCTGTTGTGGTGGGAAGTGTGTCCAGGTGGTTAATAGATGGCAGGGCCTCTATGGCGTTGAGGGCATCATCCGCTAGCTTGGTCTCACTTGTGTAAAGCTCTAAATAGTGCTCTACCCATCTATCCATCTGCTGTTTCTTATCAGTGATGATTTCTCCAGTCAAGGTTTTCAATGGTGCACTTCTTTTGATCACTGGACCACAGGCTGTCTTTATGCCTTCATAAATGCTTCTAATGTTTCCCTTATCACTTGCGATTTGAATGGACTCACATAGCTTGATCCAATAGTCATTCGCACACTGCCTGGCAGCCTTTTGCACATCCTTCCTAGCTTGCTTCAGCTCACTCAGAGTGTTACGCGTTGTTCTTTCCTTGTTTCGTAAGAGAGCTATCTTCTTTTTATCAATCAAGGGCTGAAGTATCTGGCTGTTTGCCGCAAACCAGTCCTGCCTCCCTCTTATGATCCACAGTGCCGTAAACCCCTACCGCTGTTTTATAAATAGTTTCCTTACGTTTACTCTACTTTTCACTTCGTGTACAATTTTCTGATGTATCAGTGAAAGCGTCTTCAAGTTGCTGTTGAAACTCAAAGCACTTTCCAGGATCGTGAGTGTTAATAATATTAATCCTGGGGCTAGATTTGTGTTTAGCTGTGTAGATTCTCTTTGGTCTCAGTCTAACTCTTGCAACAACCAAAGAATGATCCGTATCACAGTCAGCACTGTGGTAACTTCGAGTTAATGATGTATGGTTCAGATGTTGTCTCCGTGTGATAATGAAGTCCAGCTGATGCCAATGGCCGGATCTTGGATGTTTCCATGTGACCTTATGCAGCTCTTTTGTTTTAAAAAAGGAGTTTGTAATACATAGGTTATTTCTAGTGCAATAATCCAGCAGCCTTTGCCCATTTTCATTAATGCGACCGATGTTGTATTTTCCAAGGAACACTGGCCATGAACTCGAGTCCTTGCCCACACGAGCATTGAAATCACCGAGCATATAAATGTAGTCGGATTTTGGAACTGCCTTGATCACAGAGTCTAGGTCCTCATAGAACGTATCCTTCACAACATCAGAGGAAGCGAGTGTCGGTGCATATGCAGTGATAATGGTGGCAAAACCACAAGAGGTTGCCAAGCGCAGGGATAATAGTCTTTCATAACCTCCAGTTGGGATATCAATCATTCCCAGTTGCAAATTCTTCACTACAAATCCCACACCATGTTGCCTTTTATTCTGCTTGGCCTCTATCCTTCAAAAAAAAAGGTGTAATTGTTTTCCCTGAGTGACCCTTCCTCAGCGAGGTTTCTATTTTTCTTTTTATTAGTATCTGGTGCATTGGTTTTACAGCATGCGATTCAGATTTTGTCCTAGCCCCAAGCACCCATTGAAGCAAGCAGGCTGTGGGGGATCAGCATCTAATTGGCCGGGGGCTGCCCAGCTTGAGGCAGGCGGTAGCTGATCAGTGACACCTGTAGGTGTCTCCCACCAACAGAGGCAACCCGTGGCGCCCCATGTCTACGCCAATTGACAAAGACTTATAGCCCGCAACAGTTACCTCTCGCTTTGATTCCGAGACCGGTTAAGAACAGGGATGGAGTTATTGCCTCTGCATAGCACAAAGCCTGGGCTAAAATATAGAGACCATGTGTTGCCCATGCAGCATGATCCCTCTCTCGGCCTGCCTAGATCACTCCAGAGGAAAGGTAACACCTATACATCTGGAACAAGACAAGCTGCAGAGATGCCGGATCAACAAAGCAATGCTCTAGTTGTCCGCCTGTCGGAGCTTCGATCCTAGACCAGCTGCCAACAAAGGCTTAGGGCCTGGTCTGCCCTGCAATGACATTTTGTCTTTAGGTTGCATTTCCTCGCACAAGGATAAGGCTTGTACCCTCCCAATTGCGCTCCTCCGCCCAAATCCGTTGGCACAATGTGGGGTGTCAGGTTTGGTAAGCGCCGCCCAACATTCGGCGCTGACAGAAAACAGGTAGTACCGTCTACTGTCATACGGTAGCTCAGTCATATCTCAGTAAGACCTGACTAACGGAAGCCTTTGGGTAGTCAATAAAGCATAAATGTGGGTGTTTGTTTACTTCTATAGCAGGTTCAATTAATGTTCTCAGCGTATATACAGCATTTACTGAACCTTTGCCTTCTACAAACTCACATTGTTCTTCTTACATTTCTATATCTCTTATAATTGCTACCTCTGGCTGTTTTTTTTTTTCTCTCCACCAGAATTGATTATGCTATATTCCTCGGAAGTTATAATGCCCTCTGGTCTCACATATAGCAGTAGTAGGCCTCTTTCAGTCCTGTAGGACTGTACAGTTGTGCCGCTGGGGAGGCTCCTCTCAGCGCCGCTGGTGACCGCCAGTCCAATGCGAGAGTGACAATCCCTGTTACAGTTTCCGCATCTTTAAGACGAGGCAGGTAACGAATTATGTGACTGCATATTATGCCTGAGCCCCCTGTCCTGAGTTTGTTGGATCACATTGCGCTCAAAGAGCGCCATTCCGTTTCGTACTTCTCTTCTCCAGGAGCATCTGTCTGTTGCAACTCTCTCCCACGTGCCTGGAACTATGCCGAGGGTTTTCATATATTGTTTGCACACATCATTGCATCGCATTTGGGGTCTTCCGGTTGGCCTCTTCCCTGTGGTTATTTCTCCGTACAGGAGATCTTGGGAATACGTTGATCTTAAATTCTAGATACAGTGGCCCAGTCACCGCAGGCATCTCTGCTTGTGGAGGGAGTGCACTGTGGTAATATCCGCTCTTTCAAGCACGTATTAGTTTGTTATATGGTCTTTCCGCGATATGTCCAGGATACGACTTAGACATCTCATGTGGAAGTAATTCAACTATCTTTCCTGTCGTGAATACAAGGTTCAGGATTCAGACCAAATCAAGACAGCTTGATTGATGCCCTCGTACATTCCTCTTACATTTCCAGCGTCTGCACGAATTTGAATTTGTGCAGAGAGCTGTAGTCAGTATTTGTTGGCACATTTTCTAACGGTCTGTTGTACTCTATTTCTGGCCGTTAGCAGTGCCTGCGATGTTTTCTCTGATGGTGATGTTTTATACATTGAGAATGAGTGTCTCTTCATCTCCAGGACTGGGAGCATCTCTTCAGAGTGTGCTTCAAACCAATCGGCTGACTTTGGTTGATACTTGCCAAATGTTGATAGTGCTGTGGTATAGATGGTGTCGCGCAAATGACTCCATCTCTCGGTGGCAGTTCCATTTGTGGAGCCAGGCAGAGCCTCCGCCATAGTCTGGGTGAATTTATTGACCTCTTTGTTTCGGGTGCCGCTAGTGTCGATGCGTGGTCTTCTTTCTGTTCTGTAGATTCTCTTATGCTTTATCTTCACCTTGCTGGAAACGAGTGAATGATCGGTGTCGCGGTCAGCACTATGATAGCTGCGAGTCAGCCGTACATTACGGAGATTGCTGCGTTTAGTGAGCACCACTAATGTTATTATAGTTTGGGATCTCATCTCATCTCATCATGTTCCTCTTGTACCTTGCGGTGCCGAGGTAAAGTATAAATCGCGGGAGAGTGCCCGCTTATGGGCTTTATGTATCGATATTCCCATGGACTCTATTATTCACTGCATCCATCGTTTACGTGGTCGGCCTCTTCTTCTGTTTCCCTCTGGTCTATACATCATTGCTTGTTGTGGTATACTGTTAGTTGGTAACTTACTTGCATGGCCAAACCATTTGACTTGTTGCCTTCTAATAAAATCTAGCGCAGCTATAACCCTCTCGTTAGTCCTGATTTCCTCATTTCTGATCTTATCTCTTCTTGATTATTGAGTATTCTTCTGAGGAATCTCATTTCTGTTGTTGTGATTTTCTTTTTTTCTTTTTCTGTCATTGTCCAGGTTTGACATTGGTAACATAGAGTTGGTGGGGAAATTGTGTTGTAAAGTGCTTTCTTAGTAGTTATTGATACATGTTTGTTCTTTAGTATTGGTGCCATTTGTCCAATGAGTTGGTTTGCCTTATTGCATCTTTTTTTCGATCTCGTCTTCTGATTTGCCATTTGATGGTATAACACTTCCTAGGTACGTGAAACTCCTTTACTTGTCTGAAGGGGTGTTCGTTTAGGTGAATTTTTGTATTTGTTGTTATTTGTTTGTTTGTTTTTTGTCTTCTTTAGTTATAGTCATTACCTCTGTTTTATTTATACTAATTTTCATGTTATGTTCCCTATACCAGTGCTTCCCAAAGTGGTGGTCCGCGGACCGGAGCCGGTCCGCGAGCCCTGCTTTGCCGGTCCGCAACGTGAATTGAAAAAAGTAAGATTTGGTATCGTTTTCCAAGATATATTTTATTTTTATTTTATATTTGTGTTCACGAGTATACGAGTATAAACACCTTTACAAGAAGACCTAAATGTAATTTTGACATTTGAAACATTTATTTTTTTATGGGGGGGGGGGGGGGAATTTGTAAATCTCTACAAATGGTTACTCATGAAAATGGGACCACCATTAAATAAATCCCCGTCTTCCAATAATATTATGGATCAGTATTTAGCACACCGGGACAATACCAACAATTACGTTAAATCTTATATTTATATTAAAATGTATATTGAGGTCATATAATAATTCCAGAATACAAGGAGAATTTTTTTTTTACGGCACCGGTTCCTGGTGCAACAGGAAAACTGTATGTCGGTCGGCGAAAGTGAAAAGTTTGGGAAGCACTGCAATATACATTTCGTTTAGACTATTCATGTGGTCTTGTAATTCATCTTCTGATTTTACTAGGAGTGCTTGGTCGTCCGCAAACATGAGTTCTCTAATGGTGTAATTTGCAGATGGTTCTTCTTCTGTGTTCTGGTCATACGGTGTTCTTGCGGTAACTGTTTGGCTTGACATTGCTTTGACATACGTTGTCTATATATGTTATGAACAAGAGAAGGGACAGGAGATGGGTGTATGTGGTTAAATTCATGTACACTTTATGTGGCCTAGGAGGCCAGTAAAAAAAATGTTCTTCCCCCATTTAAAAAAAAAACTTTTATTAAGTGTTAAAATCGTTGCAAAGTGTATTGTTCGTGTTTTTACAGAGCGTTGCATATGGGCGTGCAGGTGGCATATGCGCAAATTTACAAACATTTTATACATTGGGACATTTCTTCATTGAAATTGTTGTAAGGAAACATTTTAAACAACAGCAAGATGATAGTACACTGTTATTTTTTCCCCTGCCACATCTCTCACCTTTCAGCTCCAACCCCACCAATACCATCACCACCACTCGGTAATGATGAACATGGCAGTATAACTTGTTAGAGCCAACCGTTTAGGGCGGCAGCAGAAACAACAACATCGGTATCAAAAGGGTGGGAAAGGGGAATGTGACAGTATACTAGCTTACAAAGCAGAAAAGGTAGTGATTGCATTTATAATGTTTGTGTTGTTACATGCGTTATGTGTGTTCAGTATTTGTGTACGTGTATTTACAGAGCGTTGCATGTGGGCGTGTAGGTGACATATGTATAATATTACAATTTATTCATTGGCATACTTACATATGAAAGGGGGGAGGGGGAGGGGTGTACCCAAAATTGTGTTTTACTATATTTGTTTCCCCTGTCACCCCCTTCACTAATTGGCTCCAAAACCGACAAAACCGCCAACACCATCACCACCTCTTCGGTAATGATGATAATGGCAGCAAACATTTTAGAACCAACCAGTGAGGGCGGCAGCAGCATCCACAGCAATAGTAACAAGCGGGAAGATGATGGGTTATGATAATGATAAACAGTGATCATAAATTTAAAATAATAGCAATCGAACTATAATAATAGAATAGTAATACAGAGTTACATACTTAATCTCAGTATGAAAGCATGGTAATAGTAGTATAAATGCATCTGTGTTGTCAGTGTTTTTACATGCGTCCTGTGTGTTCAGTATCTGTGTGTGTGTGTGTGTGTGTGTGTGTGTGTGTGTGTGTGTGTGTGTGTGTGTGTGTGTGTGTATTGACAGAGCGTTGCGTGTGGGCGTGTATGTGACATGTGCATATTTTATTCATTGGACATATTTACATGTGAAGGGGGGGGGGGGGGTAACAAAGAGAAAGAAAAAACGTCCCATTTTTGATTCCCTTGCCACACTCTCACGTATTAGACCCACCACGCCAATGCCCTCATCAGCACTCTCTGGTAATGATGGTAAAGGCAGGATAACTATTTGAACTAACTGGTGAGGGTATCAGCAGAGACAACAACAACCATGAGCAAGGGGGGCACATGGGAGATGAGGTTATATATTAATAGTGATGACAATCATAATAAATAGTAAAAATAAACATACTAGGGGTAATAACAGCAATGATAATACCAGCAATGATAATAATAGTAATGATAATGATATAATTATTTAAACATGTGATTACATTTGCTAAAATAATTATCTTAGCAATGGTGTCAACATAGCATAGCAGGTACATACAATTTCAACCTGCATTGTTTAATAATAGTAGGAGTAAAAGGAGTTGGTTATCTTTTTCTCCTTGCTTATTTTTTTTTTTTTGTCTTAATTGTAAGGGTTCATTCATTTTTTCCCTTCCCTCTCTCTTTTTTTTTTTTGGGGGGGGGGGTAAAAATAAACAAGCATTTGTATTAACACACATTTTTACAATCTCATTGGTTTGGTAACCATATGTGATTTTGTATTCATTCATTCAACATTCACTCACATTTTCCTGTTTCTTTCTCGCACTCATGTATACTAAATTTTAATATCATAAAGAGGAGTACGTGTGTTTACTCTGGTAATATCTGTGATATTTTCTGTTTACAAGATCGGAAATTATCCATTGGTCTTGGTGACCATAAGTGATTTTATATCCATTCATTCAACATTCATCCACATTTTCCTGTTTCTTTCTCGCACTCATGCATACTGGAAAGTTTAATTAGTAATGTTCTTTTTAAAGCAATACTTATATTTTACTGTGGAAATATCTGTAATAATTTGTGTGTGTACATAAAGGAAATTAAGTGTGTGTTATATGTGTGGTGCTTGTATCTGGCTGAGTTTCTGCATGTCCATATGAGATGTCTATAGTAAGAAAGAGCTATAAGTAGTTTTGTGTGTATGTTTTTTGCTGTCTTTGGTATAGTGTTGAGAAATATTGCTTTGTTCTTTCACCCTATAGTTTTTTTTTTTCACAATATATTTCGTGTTGCACATTCAAATATAATAATGGGAAAATTAATAATAATGGTAGCAGTAGTAATAAACGTATTAATAATAATAATAATAATATAATTGTAAGATTATTAATACCGTCAATAAACACATTTACAGTTGTGGTATCCTTTGTATAAAACAAGTTATTTGCTTCTGTAATATGTGCTGTCTTCAGGCAAAACTCTTACGGGATTTGCGCATGTGGGGCTAAGGTTAGAATGTTTGGGACTTTTTGTTGATAAAGTTGTTGGACAATTTCTTTGTTGATTGTTCTGTAATTGTATAATGCTTTGTTTCTTAATGTCCATATAAGATTTCTGTACTCTGCCAATAGAAACAGTAGCTTTGTGTGGATGTCTTGTGTGGAGTAAGGAATGGAATTTATCATGATTGCTTTGTAAACATCTTGTCAGAGTGTTGAGAGTGTGGATATAGGACATAGATAGGACAAGGGACAGAATAGAGTTAGAACGACTGAGATAACGACATATAGGACATAGATAAGGACATCTGCAGTATAGCGATAGGGTAGAGACAGGACATAAGTCAGGACACAGAATGGCCATAAGACAGGACATCGACAGGACAGTAGATGAAGTGGAGATAGGACTTAGAAGGGGACACCAACGTGTCATAGACAGGACTTAGATGGGGACACCAACGTGTCATAGACAGGGGACCGGTAGGACCAGACCGGGTGATGGAAGGGGACGCTAGTTCACGGGACACTGCCCTGAACAGACTAGACGTCAGTACACTGAATAACCTATCCTAGCGCGGACGGATTGCAGTACAACGAAGTGGGCTGTTTCTTAACCATCATATCCAGGTGTGCTGGATAGCCTGGGTTTGCATCACATATTTGAAATTGAAAATGAGAGAATTTACAGAAAGGACACTGTGGTGCATTGGAACTTTGTTTCTCTCTATATTTGAATGGTTTCTGTGGTTTAGTATTTGTGCTGCGACTATATTGTTTTCGTCGCTGTTAGAACTAAAGATGTTTCTATTGGAAGAAAAATAAGCTGAACCTTTCTTTTCTAATTCTTGTAAAGATTCAACATCAGACTGTTGAAAGAAAAATTGCAAAAGGGTCTGGAATTGATGAAATAATTTTGTCCATAATCATTAGATCTCTTAGCTTTTCATAGCTCTTGTTTATCTTTGCAGCGTTCAGCCACTTATTATATACGCCTTGTACGTGAGAAACGTAATCAATGAACGTCTGATTTGTTTTTGGTTTTAGTTTGAAAAACTGTACCTGATACCCTGGTGCATCTAACAGAAAGTGCTGCATGATACGTTGGTGTATATAGTCATAATCATTTCTCAGTTCTTGTGGAATGGACTCTATTACCTTCAAAGGCTCCCCTGAGAAATTTTTCATATGAATCATGGCCCAGTCTTCTCGCGGAACTTCTTTGTATTTTAATTGGAACTTGATGTTCTCAGACCATGCAGAAATGGAATCGCTTTGGCAGAATGGTTTAACTAAGCCTTTATACTTATTGTACTTGTTTTCTTCTTCCCTACTTTTCAACTTTGTAGTTGCAATGTGTACGTGTGACTCAACTTCCAGTTCTTTCATTTTAAAATGGGTTTGTACCTCGATTTCTTTTAATTTGGTCGTTTCAGCTAACTCTAATTCTCTAATGTTGAGTTCTTTAAGTTTGATAGCTTCAGCTTACTCTAGTTCTTTAAGTTTGGTAGCTTCAGCTAACTCTAGTTCTTTAAGTTTGGTAGCTTCACCTGACTCTAGTTCTTTAAGTTTGGTAGCTTCAGCTAACTCTAGTTCTTTAAGTTTGGTAGCTTCAGCTAACTCAAGTTCTTTAAGTTTGGTAGCGTCAGCTAACTCTAGTTCTTTATGTTTGGTCTTTGCTTCAATTTCTGCTAGCTCTTTCTTATGTAAGCGTTCGTGTGCTCTTTCTTCCCTCTCTGTAGCAGTATGCTCCTTGTACTTTTTCTCTGCCCATTGTTCTTATTTATCCCCAGTGTATTCCAGGTCTTTCCCTGCCTCAATGCACTCTTTCAAAGTTGACATTGTTACAGATTATGTTCACAAAATACAATGTCTAATAATAATACAATGCGTAACAAGCAATGCGATACTATAATGTTTGATTTACAGCAATCGTAAAAAAATAAGGTGCTACTTTAACACGCACTGTCGAAAAACAATGGGGTACTTTTCTGATTTCTGTACACTTGTTGTTTTTCACCGTGCACCAGAGGATGATTTTCCGCTCGAGTTTATTACAGATCTTGGTTGTTAGCATAAACTTTACTCTCTACTTATACACTTCTGGTGTGTAGAGAAGCAACAATTAGTATCGAAATCAACCAACAACCAAAAAAAAAATTATGTCTGTCAAGTTCACTTTTCAGAGGGGAGGACTGGAATGCGTAATATATGTTTCTAAGTTTTGTCGGTCGTCTTGTCTTCTGTCGTGTTAGTAATGTATCGTAGTCTTCACAGCCATGGAACATCAACTGAAACGTCATCCTGAAAACATGATGCACATCATTTTCATATCAATCTATCACATGTGAATATTCTTTCAAATTCAGTCAGTATTCACTATGTTAAGTTATTTTACACACACAGGCGGGGATTCATTCAAAATTACGTTCTTAATCTCAAATTTAAACTTTTGGATTCAATCGTAACTTTCTGATACTACTTCAGGTCTTACACATATACGCAGGGGATGGATTGGATCAGAAACTTCTGACACCAGTTAAGCTGCCTGTCAGCGTCTCACTTCACACACAGGCACTCCCGCTCCTTCATACGCACTCAAAGAAACATCAGTCGTGCATATGGTACTTCTATCATTTATTTCAGGCGAACCTGATATAATTACAAGGTATACACAGGCGGTGACTTCATCACATAAATATACAAATGCCGACTTTCATACTCTGATCGCACACAATCAATTACACAATCCTACACTCGCTATCCTCAAACTAGCACTCTCACAAAACTAAGCATTTGCTCTCAAAAACACAAGCGTCCTCCTCTAAAATTGTCCTGAGCCCGTCTGGCGTTTTCAAGCTGGTGGGCTGGGCTTGTGTACTGGACCCCGTGCCGTCCGTGAACCCCGTGCTGTCCTAGCAGTCTCGTTGTACTGCAGTCCGTCCGTGCTAGGATAGGTTATTCAGTGTACTGACGACTAGTCTGTTCAGGGCAGTGTCCCGTGAACTGGCGTCCCCTTCTATCACCCGGTCTGGTCCTACCGGTCCCCTTTCTATGACACGTTGGTGTCCCCTTCTAAGTCCTGTCTCCACTTCATCTACTCTCCTGTAGATGTCCTGTCTTATGACCATTCTGTGTCCTGACTTATGTCCTGTCTCTACCCTATGGCTATACTGTAGATGTCCATATCTATGTCCTATATGTCATTATCTCAGTCGTTCTAACTCTATTCTGTCCCTTGTCCTCTCTATGTCCTATATCCACACTCTCAACACTCTGACACATCTGTTCTTTGTTTCGCATGAGTGTTTAGGATGTTTTGTAGGAGATTTCTTGTTGGCATGATTGTGTTGCATTCGTAATAAATATGTTCTTCTGATTCTTGGACGTTCCGTCTACAAAGCTGACACTCTAGTATTTGTTTAGTTATTTTTGCTGTTCTCTCTATTGTTGGGGTCATACTGTAAACAAGCCTATATGTAATTTCCTTTGCTTTTTGGGTAATCTGCTTGTTGTGAATATTAGAGAAAGTTTCGGTATAATCTTTTATGAAATATCTATGTCTTCTTTTAATTCTGAGGTGTACTGGAGTTGCTTGTTGCTTAACTAAATGCTTGTAGACTGTATGTGTTTTCTTGTGTAGTAATTTTTCGTGTCCTTTAATGGCTGAAATACTTGTTTTGTAAAATGTTGGGAGAGTGCCAAAGTAATGTGAGGATGTATTCCTAATAGGTTTTAAATAAGATAGCCTAATTCCAATGTAATCGTGTGCTAAAGGGTGTTTTTCTGGGTGTTGTAGGATTTCGCCTACGTGTTTGATCCTAAGTGCTTGTATTTTGATTGTTATGTCTTGGAGGGCGATACCTCCATCTTTTTTTGTCTTGCATGAGTGTGGTATGTTTGATACTGTAGATGGTGCTGCCAAACACAAAGCGTCTAATCTCTTTGTTTATGTTTGTGACAGTCTGACGTGGGGGATCTAGGACTGTGCACAGATATAGTATTTTTGGAATTATATATGTATTAACAATGATACTTCTTCCAAATATGGTGGTTGTTATGTATTTGTACCTCTGTAACATATGTGTTGTTTTCTTCTCTAGATCTTGCCATGTGTCTTTGTGTGTCTGATTTGGCTGACATGGGAAGACATTTCCGTACAATTTTCTAAGATTGTTTGATGTTAAGTCAAATGGAAAATCCGCCTTATTTTTCCATTTGCCTAAGCGGGAAGTGGATTATTATTATTCATATAACGTTGAAAGTATACAAATAAAATTTAAGAAGTAAATGTATAACTTCAAAGTGTGTTCTAAAATGTAAGCATCTAAAAATTTGAAATATTTTCTATAAGAAATCTATATGTATTAGATTTGCCATTAACATATTTTACTTCCACATTGATTGCTTTATTTCAACGGCAAAAACGTTTGATGTTAATTTTTATTATTATCGCTAGTATATAATTTTTTTCTAATTCTAGTAGTCTCCCTTAGAACAATATTAGATGTTTATGTCCCTGTCAGAAGTCGGGGTGCCCCACCGGCTAGATGAAAGTATTTTTCACTGGCGAGCAACCCCAAATAGTCAGAAACTGACTAGGGACAAAAACTATATGGCTGAACTATAGATTAAGCCCTGAATATCCAACGTACAGCTCCAAGTGGCTCGTTACAAAATGAAATGAACTGTGCTGAATATTCGCCAAGGAATAGGAAAGAGAAGTTTAGCTAAGATAGATGTTTAAGTCTAAATATATGAATATAGACGACTATCTCAGTACAGGTTTTTCTCCCTGACTGCTCCCTTCCTTTGTGTGTAAGTGAACCCCCACCAATGTACACACACAACACGTATGCACAATTGGAATTAAAATATAACGACCGAACTATGAGTTACAATACTACAACATTTATTTATTAATCATAATCATAGACATCTGATGGTTCAATATGAGGATGGTGAAATCATATACATATTGATATTGATGACAAACATTACATAACTTTTACTTGAACTATCTGGATCTGTGGTCCATATCCCCACTCTCCAGTAGCAACAACAAGAGAAGCAGCTTGCCGGTATTCTGACGATCCTGTCAGTCCTGACACTCCTAGTCAGTAGTCTCTAGTCTTGAGATCTATAACATAGGTGCTCCTTGTGAGAGCTTGAAAGAAAGTCAAGAATGTGTTATATCAGTTCTACATCAGCGCAATCCTAATTAAAACATATCATAACACAAACATATACAATGACCAGTCTGGCCAGGTTTATCTTCCAGCTCTACTGTGTTCACCATCCTCCTTCTCCCTACTGTCTTTAGTCTGGGACAGGCTTTTCAATTGTCTCACACGCCTGTAATGATTACATTTCTGCCGCCCCATGTCCATGTCGCTAATATAGAAATTCTGTGTCGTACAGTCGCTCCGTCCCAAGTTGGTTTAGCAGCTCACAGGATTGGTAATGGTATTATAATAATGCCGGGTCATCCGGGCTTACAAGTCGTGACCAGTAGCTGTGCCAGGTTTCCATGCATTACCGTGGACGCACGCCCACAATACACTGAGAAAGTTTAGCACCATATACCAATTGTGGGTAAGGTCTGTACCACCTCTGCTTCCAACACAATCATTGGCCAATGTGCCAATGCACAGACAATAGCATAACACTTCATATTGGTAGGGTTGCATATGACAAATCAATATATCAAACATCCAACATATCCGTAAACATTATATTACTTCAAGATTGACATATAATGATACTCAACATAATAGCATCAGGCATTATTAATGAGTACTAATATTGTATAGCTACAAAATGAGATATACAACAAGTCTAATTGAAGTGACCACACAGAATAGCCATATTTGCTGAGCTGCCCGGTTTAATCACCACTTAGTTACTGCTGTTGTAAGAATTAAATAAATAGTCAGTTGACTATATTCTGTACAACAAATGCACACACCAACAAGCAACTATGATAGTGTACCAAGAAATGACAAGCATCTACCAAGACACCTAAAAGTATACTTAGACAATGATATGCCTTTCACAAGTTTCTACTTCTCAGAAGAGTAATACATGAAACACAATGATATTGAACACAGAACTTAGAAAGAACACTCAAGTAACATGACAATGATAGTTCTTGGAATAACCTAGATCAGATATAGACTGAAAATCGGTCCATCCATCTAAGAGACTAAGAGACTTACTAAGGGACTAGTTACTAAGAAATCCTTCCTAGAAGCTAACATAATAATCATGCATATAACTACAGACATTGAGCTGGCTGCATACCTGTTCTGAAGTCAGACTTAATCTAAAGGGAAAAAGTCTAGCAGGGGTTTTTATACCTAGCCTAGCAGTAGACACTTATCTCCCCGGAATTCCATTCATAAATTCTTCTTATCTCCCCCTGACGTTAATTGCAATTAACTCCAAGTCTGTCCAGTCATAAAAATTCTTTCTGCATGCACACTAGTCTTCACACCTGTGGGTCTGACCATTATTAGCCTCCTGAGTCTTATCAGTGATTTCACACCTTGCACCTCGAGTATTCCTGCTTCAGTTTCAATAGCCAACATTTACTTTGTGTGGCCAGTCTTGACACTTCACAGCTGACCGGTTTTACAAGGTCTGTTTTCACACTCTACTGAGTCTGCCGATCTGAGTTGACTTGGCTTGTTTACCGCCCTATGGCTATTATCTCCATCTGGCGTTAATTGCCTTTATTCAACCAATGGCCCAGTTCATTGTTGATTCAGCCAGGGTCTACCTGGACGAGAAGGTGCCAATGTGTCTGTGTGGTGTCATAGCCCGTCTGGGTCAGCAGTTTTCCAAGGTGTAGACTAATTTAAATTATCTAGTTGTGTCCATCTCAAGTAGCCCATTTTACTTGCCATCTGCAAGCTTACGTCATGGCTAGAGGCTTTTTGTGAATAATCTTACCTCACGACTAGATAGCCGTGGAGTAGCGTGATTAATTCATTCTTTCTCAATTTGGCCTCTCAAATTTGGAGACCGAGAAAAATATTCTGGGATGTTAAGGCGGCATTCCACGACAGTCCCCTACTCAAAGATAAAAGTCATTTAAAAGGGCTCGACTTCGTTGCACTGGGTCTCGTCCATCACACAGTCGACTCGACGCGCTATCGAGATCAAGTCACTTTATCGGTTAACGATGAGGATGCCTAGCGTTAAAAATGATGCTGCGCAGAGACATGCGCTATATACAGCCGGGAAGAAGAAGGTAGAGGCCAGGAAGGCCGCTACGACTGCTGACGCTGTATCTACGAACAGCAGTCCGGCTCCTACACCAGCTGAAGCCGTCCCAGTTGATGAAGAAACCACATCTCAAGCCATCAGTAGCCGGGAAGTTCCAACCAGCTCCAAGACGATGCAGCCCAATCTACCAGTGACCTCCACACAGGAGGAAACAACAACATCTGAGGACTTCACCGGCAGAATACTGCTCAAACAGACAAGCGTGGGTGAAGCTAAACTGTCGTTGTTACCAACAGACAAGATCATCAGTCTGTTGGAAAACGAGCTGGGAAGACACAGCATCAACCAGCTGCGCAAGACACATGAGGGAGTAGTGGTCTCCCTCAACAACAACCCAACGACCACAGCACTTATGAAGAAGATAACACAAGATGAGAAAGCCGACATCAAGCTTCACCACGGCATCTTATTGGAAGCCAGCCGACACAACATGATGAAACGATGGGTCATCAAACGAGTCAAGACCCATCTCACCAACGACCAGATCAGGGAGTTGCTGACAAGGGAAAACCACAAACACAAGATCACCAGTGCCGAGAGGATCATCGGATAGAACAACATCCCCTCTACTGTCGTCGTCGTAACATCAGAGGACCGATTGATCCCTCAGTACATCAGTTGGGACAAGAGAGACCAAGCTCCAGAGCACTACATACCGAGAGTGCTGCAGTACTCCAAGTGCCAGAAGTTTCGGCACACCCGTGCCACCTGCAAGAGTGAGGTTGAAGTATGCAGATATTGCTCTGGACCTCATCCATACAGTCAGTGCCAGCATGCAAAGATCGACAAGGACTTCAGGAGGCCTAACACTAACAGAAAGTGCGCCAACTGCCTCGGCAACCACGGTGCCAGGTACCTCGGCTGCCCCTACCACCAAGACAGCAAGGAAGCCATGAAGATTGCCATCAAGACTAACCTGCCCTATAAAGAAGCTAGGAGGCAGTACGAGGCCACCAATCGACTCACAAAAAGCGACAAAGCGCAACTTGAAGGCCAACTGAAGGACCTGCGATCAAAGTTCAACAGCATGGCGGAAGAAAAAGACAAGAAACAAGAGACTCAGATCGCAGCCGCTCAGCGCATCCTGGACGAAACGAAGCAAGTTCAGCAGAAGATTGAGCAGGATGTCGCTCGAATGGCTGCTATGAAGGCCGAGACAGAAGAAAGCATATCAAGCAGGAAGGATGAAAAACACAAGAAGCAAGAAAAACAGATAACGGCCGTTCAGCGCATCCTCGACGAAATGAAACAATTGCAGCAGAAGATAGAACAGGATGTCGCTCGAATGGCTACCATAAAGGCTGAGACGGATGAACAGCTATCTAACGTACAAGATGTGAAACGAAACACAGAAATCACTCTTGATAAGATAAATGAACTGCTCAACATCCAGACAGCCACACCCGAATCAGAGGATACAAGGGCACAAACAGAAGAAGAAGCAACAGAGGAAGAACGATATCGATCACCACCAAAATCCGACTGGCGAACGCCGAGAAGATTCGAAGGCAACTCACGACGGGGAAATAGAAGGAACACCAGAAGAGACGACAACTGGTAAAGCTCCCTGAAGGAAACAGCACCATATGACGGGGTGGGTACCCAATTACTCCGGGCCTCAACAAGTCCGCGACTCTGTCCAGACATGAAATACCTCACCAAGAAAGTAACGAACGCAATAAACCCACCAGAAGCCGGGAAGCTGACAACAAGCAGCCCAAAGTACGAAAGAGAAACTTCAAGCTACACCATAAACACTATACATAGCCAAGTCGGAAAACGAAGGCTGAAAGGGGGTACTCGAACCAAAAATGGAATTGGAATTGGAATTGCACTGGGTTTTTATCGCATATGGCTCGGCCTCTTTCCGCAGCGCGGAAAGCGAGGCACAAAGCACGATCTCCGTAACTCCAGCGACGACCTACAGGATTCTCTTAAAACATTCACTCGTGAACCGAAGGTTCGCGGCCCGGAATCGAACCCACAACCTTTGGAACCCGAGTCAAACGGCTTGACAACTTCGCCACGTAGACTCCCGAAATGTACCCTACTTTTTGCTTATCTAAGTGTTTTTCTTTTAGATATTTTGTAATTCCTCAGAATGCTTGAACATAATTATCAATCAAGGCATTGCTATCATGTTATTATGATCTTTTAACTAATTAACCTAAGCTCTAAGCAGCTAGGGAAATGCATGCGCAGTTGAATTGCATGATTTATTATTATATGTTGGAAGATATCAACATTAATGGGAAAGATTTAAGTATAATAAAGAATATTTACTGGAACCAAGTAGCAGCAATTAAAATGGGAAATAAAGAGGAAAGTTACGAACAGATAAAGCTAGGAGTGCGACAGGGGTGTGTCTTGTCATCGGATCTCTTCTACCTATATATAGCGAAGTAACAATGAGAGAGATAAAAGAGACGCCAGGAATACCAATCGGAGATTATAATATAAATAATATACGCTATGCAGCTGATAAATTATTGGTGGCGGATAATTCAACAGACCTACAACAATTGTTAGACATTGTGATAACAGAGAGTGCAAAGAAAGGACTCTCCTTGAATATCAAGAAAATAGTAACAATGGTGATATGACAGAAAATGTTGACATCAAATTGTGACATAGAAATAGAAGGGAAAATTATTAACCAAGTGGATAATTTTAAATACTTAGGGGCACCTTCATCTTCGTCCCGGGACATGCGGGAGTCGAGGGAAATGAACGAGCTGACAAACTGGCTGGCTCTGCACCCCCTGTAGATGGCCAGCCCATGGATCGTGCCGATGTTATTAACGTCCTTAAAGATATGGCGAGAACAGAGGACTTTGACGTCAGTGATTCCACATCGCTGTCCAGGATGAAAGACCTGGGAGTAAGAATCGGCACAGCCAGACGCGAGAGGTACATCGGGAAAACAAAGCGCCTCGTCAACCAACACAGAACTGGCACTATTAGCCACCGGACGCTGATGCATATGCTGGGGGGGGGGGGGGGGGGTCTGAGCACCTATGGACATGTCCGGAGTGCAATGAAGATACCCCAACTGATAACTGATAACTGATAACTTAGGGGTATTTATAACATCAGATGGAAGATGAACAACAGAGATTAAGAGCAGAACAGGGCTAACAAAAGCCGCATTTCAGACAATGAAAAGTACCTTACGCAATGTAAGTCACTATCACTGAATATAAGAAAAGGAGTGCTAAAATGCTATATAGAACCAGTTTTGCTGTGTGGCAGCGAATCTTGGAATGTAAATGGACAAATTAAGATGAAATTAGAAGCAACAGAGATGTGGTTCCTGAGACGAATGTTGCGAATTCCTTGGACTGACAGAGTAACTAACAACGACTGCCTGAAACAGGCTAATGAAACTAGAACATTATATACAACGATAAGAAAGAGACAAACAGCTTTCTTCGGTCATGTGACGAAAAGAGAGGCATTGGAGAACATCGTGATAACAGGAAAGATCGAGGGAAAGAGAGGCAGAGGCAGACCAAGAGAAATTATGCTGGATGGATTGAAACGGTGGCATGGAGGAATATCATCCGCAGAGTTGATCCAGAACACCAAACACCAAGATTTTAGAGAGCCATGAACGCCTACGCCAGCTGGAAGGGCACTTGATGCTGATTATTATTATCTGAGATATCTATGTTAAAGAAATAGGGGATGGGGCGGTTAGAAAGCAATGCACCATTTGGCAGGCAGGCAGGCAGGCAGGCAGCAGGCAGGCAGGCAGACAGACAGACAGACAGACAGACAGACAGACAGACAGACAGACAGACAGAAAGAGGGATAGAGGGTGGTGAGAGAACTATTTGTTCAAAATCAATGAAATTTTAAAGTCTTGTAATGACTGTGCAGTGTTTGAAAATATTGCCGGTCCTAGTTTTGACTTAAGTTAGTATATATACAGACCCACAAGCACTTGGAATCAGCGTCTGGCAAGAGAAGGTCAACCAGAGAGACGAATGGAGACGGCCTGTATCTGCAGGAAAGAACTTCAATGGCTCGGAATGCTGAAGAAGAAGAAGAAGAAGAAGAAGAAGAAGAAGAAGAAGAAGAAGAAGAAGAAGAAGAAGAAGAAGAAGAAGAAGAAGAAGAAGAAGAAGAAGAAGAAGAAGAAGAAGAAGAAGAAGAAGAAGAAGAAGAAGAAGAAGAAGAAGAAGAAGAAGAAGAAGAAGAAGAAGAAGAAGAAGAAGAAGAAGAAGAAGAAGAAGAAGAAGAAGAAGAAGAAGAAGAAGAAGAAGAAGAAGAAGAAGAAGAAGAAGAAGAAGAAGAAGAAGAAGAAGAAGAAGAAGAAGAAGAAGAAGAAGAAGAAGAAGAAGAAGAAGAAGAAGAAGAAGAAGAAGAAGAAGAAGAAGAAGAAGAAGAAGAAGAAGAAGAAGAAGAAGAAGAAGAAGAAGAAGAAGAAGAAGAAGAAGAAGAAGAAGAAGAAGAAGAAGAAGAAGAAGAAGAAGAAGAAGAAGAAGAAGAAGAAGAAACTACGAAATAAAACATCTATCAACATATTCAAAGTTTTCTGGAAAGTTACGCTCTGAGAAATATTTGTCCATGAAACGTGGTTTAGAAACACAAAGAAATCTCTTCACGAGAAAGTTTGTTGAAAATGTCACTCGTACAAATAGTGCATACGATGGAAGAATGAGGAAAATCGTTTACTAGTGACAACTTCATCAAAGAGTGTTTGATGGAATCAGCAAATGGCTTGTGTCCTTAGAAAGCCGATTTGATTGGAACTACCAGCCTTTCGGTAAGTTTAGTTGTGCGAAGATCAGAAGAACTTGGAGAGAACACAGTGCTACAGATGCGCGAGAAAGCTAGGAACTTTTGGTATTCTTTGGCGCTGGGTGAGTCTACTGATTTCTCGAGTACGTCACAACTTCTCGTGTTCATTCGTGGTGTCAATCTGGACTTTCAGATCCTACCCGGCTGTCAAAGTTGTTTAGTTTTGGTCGACATCACATCCCACATGCATGAACTGCATTTGAAACTTCAGAGAAAGGATAACTTCGTCTATGATCTCTACAGAACAATCAAAGGATTTCAGAGATAGCTGTCATTGTTTAAAGCACAACTGGAAGGAGAAAACTGATCCCATTTTCACTGTTTCAAAGAGATGTGAGCTATAATCGCCGAAGATATTAACCTCGATCTTCCGAAAAGAATTATTCGTGACTTGAAGAAGCACTCTTTAGAGAGATTTTCAGATTTTGACAGAATTCTTCTTCTTCTTCTTCTTCTTCTTCTTCTTCTTCTTCTTCTTCTTCTTCTTCTTCTTCTTCTTCTTCTTCTTCTTCTTCTCTTCTTCTTCTTCTTCTTCTGCGTTCATCCGGAGTTTTTTTTTCGGAAGTGATTGCGTTGTGCCTGTTTAAAGCAGAGCTGCGTTCTTACGCTTGACAGAATTGAGAGTGACATTCTTCTGTTCCAGAATCCTTTTGATTGTAATCTTGATGATGTGCCAGTTGAAATACAATTGGAGCTCATTGATTTGCAAGGAAATGACTTATTGAAAGAGCAGCACAGAGAAGGAAAACTTGTTGAATTTTGCCGCTGCTTACCTGATGTTGAGTTTCTGAAACTGAAGAAATTGTCTGCTGGTATGGCATCAGTGTATGGAACAACCTATGTCTGTGAGCAAACATTTTCAAAAATGAAGTATGTGAAATCAACACATCGAACGAGATTGAGTGATGAACATTTGGAAGCAATTTTCTTGATTCGGATCAGCAATTCCAAACCAAACATTGATGATATTTTGAAAGCCAAATTTCAGTTTCACAAATCTCACTAACCTTTTTTTTTTTGCTGCTTAGTTTGTGAGATTCGGATATGTGCACACTAGATCTGCTGTAACTATCTTTTTGCTAACGTCACCTTCTTTGATAACTGTTTTTAAGTAAATAAATATGTTGGTTTTCTTTATATTTTGTGCATTGCACGTACTCACCCATGATTAACTTAGTTTTTCGTCGTTTCCTCGGAGTTTTGGTTTGACTTGCAAGTATTGTTAAAGTTAGTTGCATATCCTATACAGGACGTTTGCAGTCAACACCAGCATTTTTTGCTGTTGTTGATGTCTTGGCAATTTTAAGTTCAGTAGTTTGCCATTACTTTCTGAACGACCGGCACCCATACCGTAGCGATTAAAAACAACCAGTGCAACGCTGTTTGCTGCCAAATCGCAGAAGATGAAGAAGAAGACGGAGAAGGAAAAGGAGAAGGAGAAAAAAAGGAGAAGAAGACGGAGAAGAAGGAGGATGAGAAGAAGAAGAAGAAGAAGAAGAAGAAGAAGAAGAAGAAGAAGAAGAAGAAGAAGAAGAAGAAGAAGAAGAAGAAGAAGAAGAAGAAGAAGAAGAAGAAGAAGAAGAAGAAGAAGAAGAAGAAGAAGAAGAAGGAGGAGGAGGAGGAGGAGGAGGAGGAGGAGGAATTATGTTGCATGAACTTTACATTGTGTGAATACAGAACTTGGATCGGCAATATTTTTAAACACAGCACAGTCATTAAAAATACACCCTATATAAATGACATTTCCTCTAATTATAATATTTGTCAATATAAACCCCATAAACTTGCACGGTCTTTCGCCAGCGTGAAAAAAAAAAATAAAGAACAGTACATGCAGGTCTTGACTGTACCAGGTGTCACAAAATGAAACCGTGCGTTTACCCAGCTAATTGTTAGGGAGGATTTTTTGATTAACCGGACTATCTGCTAAGCAACAAGGGTTTCAACGAATACAGAGAAAACATTCATAGTTGTGGCTACACGTGTTTCCAAAACAGGTCGGGCAGAAATAACAGTTGTACTTGCACATCTGGTTGACGGATTGGCCACTGTCGGAAGTGCGGGAGCCGAATCCCGACATCGCCTTGACAAGGTTGTCAACATTTGAATACAAATGGAAGCCGTGGGGTCAGCCCATATACACATTTGGTGGTGAGTGAGGAGGAAGTGAGTGCGCTGAATCATACATCGTTTTGACAAGTCAGATGGAAAACGGAAGTACTCAGCAAGGAAGTAAACAGTCCATATGTCATATAGTTTCCGGACATCACTCAGAGGGGCAGATTGCTACTGACAGCTTGTTGAGGAAAACTCTTTGTTGGAACTCGACAGCAACTCGCTGGCTTGTTTTGAGAATCTAAACTATTACTGACAACTTTGACAGGACTTAAGCCAGGAAAATAGTTTCCTGACAATGGATGATATGCGCAAATAACACCTGCAGGACGTCACCCATATCACGTGACCAATTTTAGGAGTTTGCCATATAAACCCGAGTTGGGATCAACTAGGGGGGAGTTGACCAAGAACCGTGGATTATGATGGACGTGTTTGTGGGAGAGCTCTACAGTGTTAGATTAATTTAACATTAACTAGCATGTGCCGTTATGGCAAAGTGTAGTAGCCATCCCGGGAATGAGGCGGTTTTTACATAAGGTAGTCAATATAGTCTATTAGTTCTAATTAATATAGACTGTAGCCTTGTTAAACTATAGTGTGATGATTAGCACTGTTAGTGGAAACTAGTTAGAGTAAGAATAGTGATATTAACTCTGCTAGTTAAGAATAGATTAGTGAAGTGTTTATAAGCTTTACTAGTTGAGAATTGAGTAATGAAGGATAATTGGGATCTTCCCGTAGGTGTCCCTGGTGGGCGGGGTTCCGCATTCTGTTTGCTGATTTTTTTTGTCTTGGCCTGATGATAACCTATGTGGTCAGTTCATCTGTCCCTGATGGGTACATTATATTTTCTGAGCGAGGCCGATGCCCACGATCATCTAATAGAGATCAGTGAAGGGGAGGCTATCACCAGTTGTATGATTTATTTTACAGGTTCCTCTGGTTGAAATGAAGAACCCGGAACAACTAAAAAATCCGATCCCGGATAAAGTATGATGTGGAGAGATGGGCCAGCAACTTTCGCAACGGAAGAAGTTAAGACACATTGCTCGGTGGAGTCTAATGGTATATGTATCCTACATGAGTGAATACCAATCGTTAACACACCTGAAGTGATGGAGGTTCAGCCCACGTGGAACTAGATCAGTAGGAACTGATGTTCACATTAGATGAAACCAAACATTGAAGTGTAGTTGTGCCACTTATCAAGGAAATCAGAACTTTCAGACTATATCTAGTGAATAAAGCAAGCCATTTTATTCTAGATACAATAACTGTTTAATAGTGAGAACTAGTGAACATTTATCAAGAGACAAAAAGTCTTGTTCATAGGACAGTGTTCCATGTTTGTTTTCACCGCGCCGGAATTATGAAGCCGGAGTTTCTATAAACTGTTAGGAACAGTTGTGTTAGGAACAATAACAGTTTTTTTCCACGGATTATATATTTACATGGGATTCAGATCTCATGGTCATCAGAGTTCCTGGAGGAGGACATGTCTGGAGAGAAGGATACGACTTCGGTGAGGTTTTTCGTACTGACTCGAATGATGTCGTGTGATCCTTGCCATGATGTGTACACTATGATCCTGAACTTTGAAGGCTGACATACACATTTATGTTATAATACACGACACACTTTTTTCTTCGCATACACGTCTCATATACGTTACACTTTTCTTTTAATAAATTAGTCTTTATTAATTTTTAGAAGCAATAGTTGTTGAGTATGTTGCGTTGGGGAAGTATGAGAAGGGGGGCATAGTACGACAGTGAGAGAGTGATAGGAAAAGGTGTCCATAGGCTGATGGAGTGTGTTGGACGGAAGCTGGTGGATTCTCCAGAATATTGAGAGGGAAAAAAATATTATAATGTGGGTGTCGACTCTCTTCACTCCAGGGACGACACTTTAAAGGAGGACACGACATTATTGGGGGCTCGTCCGGGATCTTTGGACAGCGGGATCTCTCGTAAACGGGATCTTTGGACAGTGGGATCTCTCGATAACGGGATCTTTGGACAGCGCGATCTATCGTAAACGTGATCTTTGGACAGCGGGATCTCCCGTAAACGGAATCCTTGGACAGCGAGATCTCCTGCAAGCAGGAACGTTTGACAGGGGGATCTTCTGACAACGGGGTCTTTTGACACGGGATCCTTAGTTATTAGAGGGAGATATCATTTTGGAGAATCCAGCTAGAGTGAATGTGGATAGGGGTTAGGACTAATATCTTACCTGTTCACACTTCACACGTCTGCATAGATCTGTGGTCCTGATTCTACTCTTGTCACTGAGTGAATGTGCTGTGTGTAGTAATATCTAGATTTATAGTACTTGTTCATATATCTGTATAGTAATTTGCAGTTATATTGTACTAGACCTGCTAGCTTACCTCTCTGTATAATGGCCACCCCTAAACTTAGCACGTTAGAATTAAAGGCCAGGGGGGAAGAAATGGGATTGGCTGGGTCTTCTCTAACGGATTACATACAGGAAGTGGAGAGAGAGTATCGTCAAGCGGAACGGGAAGAGCGAAAGGCCGAGTTGGAATTGAGAAGGGAAGCTGAGCAAGCAGCTAGGAAATTTGAAGCTGAGCAAGCAGCTAGGAAATTAGAAGCTGAACAGGAAGCACAGAAAAGGGAGCACGAGTACCGGATGAGGGAACTCGAGCTCAAGAGTCAATCTAATGGAGAAACTGAGGGAGCAGTTGGAGGTTCCTCCATCCCAGGCTCAACACCAGTAGGTGGACATGGGTACCAGGCCATGAAGTTTCCTTTAGCGGTCTACGAGGAGGACAAAGAGAAGATTGACCAATACCTTCAACGCTTCGAGGCTATGTCAGTTGCTATGGGTCTGGAGCGTAACAAATGGAATCTTAAGCTATCCCAGGGATTACGCGGGACCGGTTACGAGGTTTATTCTCGCCTGCCACCAGGACAGGAGAACAATTATGACGAGTTAAAGACGGCTCTGCTGAAACGATTCGAGGTTACGTCACATACCTACCGGAAAAAATTTCGAGCAGCGAAACGAGAACCGGGGGAGTTGTTTGCCGCCTACAGTTTGCGTCTTAAATCTTATCTCCATAAGTGGATGGATTTGGCTGGGTTCGCACATGACTATGAGAGTCTGGAAGAGCTCATGGTGGTCGACCAGCTGAAGAAGCAAATGTCTAAACCTCTCAGGACGTTCCTGGGAGAACAAGGAGCGGAACGTATTGACCTCGTGAATAAATTAGCAGAACGGTTCGTCGAGGTACATGGGGAGGCAGGGGAGAACCTTTCCACCAACTCCAAAAGTCAAGAGAAACATGACAAGAAGAAAATCAAAAACTCAGGAACAAAAAAGTGGGAACCTTATGTGCAAAAATCAGAGGATAATTCAGAGAAGAAGAAGGAGGGAAGCAAGAGCACTTCAAGCTCTACACCTAAACGACCGTGGTCGGAGAAGTGGTGTTCAATTTGTAAGTCACCCTCTCACAATACGAGGGACTGCAAATCGAAGGCTAAGAACCCTCACTTCGCAGCATGTCAAGTGACTTCCAAGGAGGTTGTCACGGAAAATGCCAAGGTCAACAAGGAAGCTCGCCACCAGGAGAGCTCACTCAAGTCTGGCAATAGAAAATCTAGGACAGGGAAATGGTGCAACCAATGCCAGTCGAATACGCACAATGCTATTGACTGCAGAGGAGAGTCAGGAGACACTCAATTCGTCGTGTGCTCAGGAAAACCTAAGGTGGAGCCCACCGAACAGGTCGATGCCGAGGAAGAGACTCCAGACCAGGAAAAACCACCTGTAGTGGAATTGGTAGAGGTTAACGGTCGTCAAGTGGAGTGTTTATACGACACAGGACTGGACGGGGAGGCCGTGATTTCTGCGGATCTGGTACATCCAGAACAATTCACAGGTGAAACATTGGACATACAGCCTGCACAGAAGAGTGCTGTAACCATGAAGTTGCCCATTGCTAATGTGGAGATTCGGTCAAGGTACGTCACCGGCACCATCAAGGCCGCTGTATTGACCGATCCCATTTTTCCAGTCATCCTAGGTTGCCGGTATGTCTTTCTGGGAATGCCCAGGGAGCCAATCCATATGGGAGCACTGCAGACTCGCTCTCAGACGAAAACGGAAGAGGCAGACGCAATTGTGACTAACCCAATGCCGGGGGAGCTACGAACTGCCCAGAGTGAGGATGATACTTTACGTCCTTGCTACAAAAAGCTGCAGAAAAGTGCTGATCCACCAGGACGGGGGCAGTACTACACGAAGAATAGGATACTCTACAGGAGAGCAGGAAGGGGAGACAACCTATACGGTCAGTTGGTCGTCCCGAAAGCTCACCGGTCCCAGATTCTTCATATGGGGCATACCATCTCCTTTAGTGGACATATGGGTATTGCCGCCACCATGCAGCGGATTTCCTGCCACTACTATTGGCCGGGAATGACAGATGATGTGCGTCGGTATGTGAAGTCATGCCCTGAGTGCCAGAGGGTGGCACCGAAACACTGGACAGCACCGGTGGTGTTGGGTGAGATGCCCATCATGAACTCTCCTTTCGAGAGGGTAGCCATCGATATCGTGGGTCCACTTCCCAGGACTAGGAAGAGGAACATGTATATACTCACAATGGTGGATTGCTGTACAATGTGGGGTGAGGCGATACCGTTGACCACGATTGACTCGAAAAGAGTGGCGGACGCACTGATGGAGGCCTTTACCAGATTAGGCTTTCCGGATCAAATTCTGACGGACAATGGATCTCAGTTTTGTGGAAAACTCATGGAGGAGGTATTTAGGGTGTTTCACTCTAAGCACATACATACCAGCCCTTACCACCCTCAAGCCAATGGACAAGTAGAGCGTTTCAACGGCACGTTGATGACAATGCTCAGGAAACTAGCGCAGGAAAAACCTGATAGGTGGGATGAATATATCCCAGCAGCACTCTTTGCCTATCGGGAAGTTCCTCATGGCTCAACAGGACTACCACCCGCTACGTTGCTGTTTGGTCGTCCAATCAAAGGACCGTTGGAAGCCATGTTGAGGAGTTGGACTGAAGAGGGGACGTCAGAAGAAGTGATCTCATCCTATCAATACGTGGAGGAACTGAAAGAAAAACTCCACAAGGGATGGACTCTGGCAAATCAAAACTTGAAAAAGGCCAGGAAAAGACATGCGGCTTACTACAACCGTAGGTCTAAAGAAAGATCTCTAGAGGTGGGAGACAAAGTCTTGTTGCTACTCCCAACGGGAAACAACAAACTGGAGATAGGTTGGCAAGGACCATTTCCCGTGGAAAGGGTGATATCCAGAACCAACTATCAAATCCGGATCCGGGGAAAGTCGAAGATTTTCCATATCAATCTCTTGCGGAAATACGAAGAGAGACCCGGAGACAAGGCAGCGCACCTCATGGCAATGGCAGTTGCAATGGAGACGGAAGTGGGAACCAGCAAGGGCAGGGAATATCCCTTGGTACACCAGGAAACCTATAGGGATGTGAAAGTGAACCCTGATCTGACCTCCCAGGAGAGGGAAAGGATAACCCAGGTTCTCAAGTCTCATAAGGAGATACTGACTGATAAACCAGGACGAACGAGGTTGGTTGAGTTCGAGATGACTTTGACCACACAGGAGCCTGTTCGCCAAAAGGTTTACCCAGTGCCATTCTCTAAAGAAAAGGCCCTGGGGGAGGAAATACAAAAACTGCTGGAGGATGACGTGATTGCACCATCCACATCCCCATACAATGCGGGGGTAGTTTTGTTACGCAAACCAAGTGGAGAACACAGGTTGTGTATAGATTACCGACTTCTGAACAGTCATACACAGTTTCAGGTGGAACCTTTGCCGAATCCAACTCAGTTATTCGCTAGGCTCCATAAGGCTCGGTACTTTTCAAAGGTGGATCTGAGTCGGGGGTACTATCAGATACCAGTCAAACCGGAGATTCGACCACTGTTAGCTTTCAGTACACCCAGGGGACACTACGAATTCAAGGTCATGCCCTTTGGACTCAGCAATGCACCTAGTGTGTTTACACGCATGATGAGGACTTTACTAGATCCGTTACAGGATCCGTCCATCATCTCATTCATGGATGATATTCTGATTTCCAGTGACAGCTTGGATGACCACTTACAATCCTTGGAGAGAGTGTTTAATAGGCTCAAGGAAGCAGGGCTTACTGCTCGTCCAACCAAGTGCATGATTGGTTACCAGACTCTGGAATTTCTAGGTCACACCATCACTCCAGGACACATTGTTCCAGAAGAGAAGAACCTGGAGAAAATCAGAAATGCACCAAGGCCAAAAACGAAGAAGGATGTGCGATCTTTTCTCTCGTTGTGTGGGTTCTATCACAAATTTATCCCACATTTCACTGAACTGGGAGCTCCGTTGACGGAAACCTTGAAAAAGGGATTCCCGGACCAAATCATTTGGACACCAGAATGTGAGAATGCCTATAGTCAGTTAAAGGAGGCCTTGGTCAGCAAACCTGTATTACAGCTCCCTGACCTTTCCAAACAATTTGTGTTGAGAACAGATGCGAGTGCGATTGGAATTGGAGCCGCTTTGTTACAGGAAGGAAAAGACGATGCTTCGGTTTTGAAACCTGTGGCATACGCAAGTAAGAAACTTCTACAGGCGGAGAGGAATTATTCAACCGTCGAGAGAGAGTGCTTGTCCCTCGTATGGGCAGTGCAAAAATTTCAGCCATATTTGTATGGAGTTAAGTTTCGGGTCCAGTCGGATCATCAGCCCCTGATGTTCCTGGCTACTTCTCAGAAGCTCAACGCCCGTTTGATGCGGTGGCCGTTGTTACTTCAACCATATAACTTCACAGTGGAGTACATTCCTGGGAAGGAAAATGTTGGAGCGGATTTCTTATCAAGACACCCAGCTCCTGAAGAAGAAGAATGAATCATCTGGATTAAACTCACGGTGGAGAAGAGTGAGATGGACTACTCTCTTAAGAGGGGGCCTATGTCACAAAATGAAACCGTGCGTTTACCCAGCTAATTGTTAGGGAGGATTTTTTGATTAACCGGACTATCTGCTAAGCAACAAGGGTTTCAACGAATACAGAGAAAACATTCATAGTTGTGGCTACACGTGTTTCCAAAACAGGTCGGGCAGAAATAACAGTTGTACTTGCACATCTGGTTGACGGATTGGCCACTGTCGGAAGTGCGGGAGCCGAATCCCGACATCGCCTTGACAAGGTTGTCAACATTTGAATACAAATGGAAGCCGTGGGGTCAGCCCATATACACATTTGGTGGTGAGTGAGGAGGAAGTGAGTGCGCTGAATCATACATCGTTTTGACAAGTCAGATGGAAAACGGAAGTACTCAGCAAGGAAGTAAACAGTCCATATGTCATATAGTTTCCGGACATCACTCAGAGGGGCAGATTGCTACTGACAGCTTGTTGAGGAAAACTCTTTGTTGGAACTCGACAGCAACTCGCTGGCTTGTTTTGAGAATCTAAACTATTACTGACAACTTTGACAGGACTTAAGCCAGGAAAATAGTTTCCTGACAATGGATGATATGCGCAAATAACACCTGCAGGACGTCACCCATATCACGTGACCAATTTTAGGAGTTTGCCATATAAACCCGAGTTGGGATCAACTAGGGGGGAGTTGACCAAGAACCGTGGATTATGATGGACGTGTTTGTGGGAGAGCTCTACAGTGTTAGATTAATTTAACATTAACTAGCATGTGCCGTTATGGCAAAGTGTAGTAGCCATCCCGGGAATGAGGCGGTTTTTACATAAGGTAGTCAATATAGTCTATTAGTTCTAATTAATATAGACTGTAGCCTTGTTAAACTATAGTGTGATGATTAGCACTGTTAGTGGAAACTAGTTAGAGTAAGAATAGTGATATTAACTCTGCTAGTTAAGAATAGATTAGTGAAGTGTTTATAAGCTTTACTAGTTGAGAATTGAGTAATGAAGGATAATTGGGATCTTCCCGTAGGTGTCCCTGGTGGGCGGGGTTCCGCATTCTGTTTGCTGATTTTTTTTGTCTTGGCCTGATGATAACCTATGTGGTCAGTTCATCTGTCCCTGATGGGTACATTATATTTTCTGAGCGAGGCCGATGCCCACGATCATCTAATAGAGATCAGTGAAGGGGAGGCTATCACCAGTTGTATGATTTATTTTACAGGTTCCTCTGGTTGAAATGAAGAACCCGGAACAACTAAAAAATCCGATCCCGGATAAAGTATGATGTGGAGAGATGGGCCAGCAACTTTCGCAACGGAAGAAGTTAAGACACATTGCTCGGTGGAGTCTAATGGTATATGTATCCTACATGAGTGAATACCAATCGTTAACACACCTGAAGTGATGGAGGTTCAGCCCACGTGGAACTAGATCAGTAGGAACTGATGTTCACATTAGATGAAACCAAACATTGAAGTGTAGTTGTGCCACTTATCAAGGAAATCAGAACTTTCAGACTATATCTAGTGAATAAAGCAAGCCATTTTATTCTAGATACAATAACTGTTTAATAGTGAGAACTAGTGAACATTTATCAAGAGACAAAAAGTCTTGTTCATAGGACAGTGTTCCATGTTTGTTTTCACCGCGCCGGAATTATGAAGCTGGAGTTTCTATAAACTGTTAGGAACAGTTGTGTTAGGAACAATAACAGTTTTTTTCCACGGATTATATATTTACATGGGATTCAGATCTCATGGTCATCAGAGTTCCTGGAGGAGGACATGTCTGGAGAGAAGGATACGACTTCGGTGAGGTTTTTCGTACTGACTCGAATGATGTCGTGTGATCCTTGCCATGATGTGTACACTATGATCCTGAACTTTGAAGGCTGACATACACATTTATGTTATAATACACGACACACTTTTTTCTTCGCATACACGTCTCATATACGTTACACTTTTCTTTTAATAAATTAGTCTTTATTAATTTTTAGAAGCAATAGTTGTTGAGTATGTTGCGTTGGGGAAGTATGAGAAGGGGGGCATAGTACGACAGTGAGAGAGTGATAGGAAAAGGTGTCCATAGGCTGATGGAGTGTGTTGGACGGAAGCTGGTGGATTCTCCAGAATATTGAGAGGGAAAAAAAATATTATAATGTGGGTGTCGACTCTCTTCACTCCAGGGACGACACTTTAAAGGAGGACACGACACCAGGCCAGTGTTTGTCTTGCTTACTTCGCCTATTATTCTAACACCTCCCTAATTTCTATCACCTAGGCCAGGGGTCACCAAACTACGGCCCGCGGGCCGGATCCGGCCCGCAACGTCATTTCATCCGGCCCGCCATCAGTACTCGAACTTGCTTGATATAACGTACGGTACACGAGACGTTGTGATACAATTTAAATGGAAATATTATGTTTAGAATAATAGGAGATCTTCACATGTTCGGAGATCTTGACTCGAGAAATCATAACTGATAAGAAACAGCAGATGGACATATGGGTAGAGCACTATTTGCAGCTTTACTCAAGTGAGACCAAACTAGCGGATGATGCCCTCAATGCCATAGAGGCTCTACCAACTCTTGACCACCTGGACACACTTCCCACCATAAAAGAAGTTAAGTGTGCTATAAATGAACTTGCATCTGGCAAGGCTGCAGGTAAGGATGGAATTCCAATAGAGGTTATCAGGAGTGGGCAAGACACACTCACTCTACACATCCACCAGCTAATAGAGCTATGCTGGCGAGAAGGACAAGCCCCACAGGATTTCAAAGATTCAAGCATCATAACACTTTACAAGAACAAGGACGATCGGAGTGACTGCAACAACTATAGGGGTATCTCACTTCTGTGTATTGTTGGAAAAGTATTTGCCAGAATTGTTCTGCGCAGACTTCAAGTCCTAGGAGATCAAGTCTACCTCGAATCACAGTGTGGCTTTCGACAGAACCGGTCTACCATTGATATGATATTCTCATTGCAACAAATGCAAGAAAAATGCCGTGAACAGAATCTACCACTTTTTATTGCCTTCACCGACCTCACAAAGGCATTTGATTTGGTCAGTCGTGAGGGTCTGTTCAAGGCACTAAAGAAGATTGGCTGCCCACCAACTGTTCTGTCCATTGTGGAATCGTTCCACACAGGCATGAAGGGTTTAATCAAGTTTGATGGTGCAACCTCTGAAGAGTTTGAAATCAAGAGTGGATTTAAGCAAGGTTGTGTACTAGCTCCCACCCTCTTTGGAATATACTTTTCACTTCTTTCTTGATCAGGATGGTGGTATATACATTCACTCAAACTCAGATGGCGGCTTCTACAATGCTCAGAGATTGAAGGCCAAGACCAAAATTAGGAGGGAACTGATCAGAGAGTTGCTTTTTGCAGATGATGCTGCAGTTATAACCCACTCTGAGGAAGAATTGCAATGTCTACTATCTGCATTCTCCAATGCTTGTTCTGAATTTGGTTTAACAATTAGCAAAATGAAGACACAGATTATGTCACAAGGTGCACATGGAGTACCATCAATCTTTATTGACGACATCGAACTAGAGATGGTAGAACATTTTACATATCTAGGATCAGTAGTAAATAGCAAATTAACCCTAGATCAGGAAATCGACATCCGGATTGGTAAGGCAGCAACATCAATGAACAGGTTAAGAAAAAGAATCTGGGAGAACAGGAAGCTTACTGCCAAAACAAAAGTCCTTGTCTATCAAGCTTGTGTCCTTAGTACTCTTCTTTATGGCAGTGAAACCTGGACAAGTTACTCACACCAAGAGAAACGTTTAAACAGCTTTCATATGCGGTGTCTGCAAAGAATTCTTGGTATTAAGTGGCAAGACAAAATCACAAATACTGAAGTATTAGAAAGATCAGGTTGTGTGACGGTTTATGCCATGCTCAGTCTTCGTAGACTTAGATGGATAGGACATCTTAGGAGGATGGATGATGGTAGAATACCAAAGGACATCTTTTTTGGTGAATTACAGATGGGTAAGAGATCTCAGAGTCGGCCTCTACTACGATACAAAGATGTGTGTAAGCGGGACATGATTGATACAGGCATTGATAATGCGCATTGGGAGCAAGTCGCCGCTAAACGTGTTGCATGGAGGGCATACATCAGAAATGGATTAAAGACAAAGGAGAAAATTATTGCAGATAAGTCACACACCGAGCGTGTGAGACGTAAGATGGTGCATGATGGTGGAAATGACCACGTGTTCACATGCACCCACTGTGAACGGACATTTACAGCGCGAATTGCCTTATCAGTCAAATTCACTACCGCCATAGGTAAAAGTTATTATGCCTTTTTAAAGCACAAACTATCGTCTGTCAAGACGGCAAGGTGCCAATGAATCCAAGAATAGAATTTTACACAAGCACATAACCCCTCCATGGGGCTGAATTCCAGAATGCTCTGTTGCAAGTGGGCTCTGTGTTCCAATTGAAATTGGTGCCTAGGTCTGTCATACTTTCAGGAGATGCAACTTAAGCTCTTGCAGAAGGTTCTTCCCTATATCATCTTATCGATGAAAAAGATGACGACTGTCCAACAGCTCGGTTTATGTTATCCGTTTCCCAATTTTGTTCAAGAGGCTTTGTCACACACCCGGTTCATGTTGATAGGCCATCCCACACTTGGTGATGGGGCAATTAGGCCGACATGGAACCAGCGTAGAGTTCTGATTCCATTTAAGTGTAGAACATACAATGCTGAGTCATTCATTTGATTCATCTGGAATTATGTCCAGGATTTATCTGCTGAGGGCATGGAACTGAAGAATATTAATTCCAACACACAACTGGTAGTCGCAAACAATCAGATGGTTCTTTTTGTTGCATGCCGTCCTGGATATTCCTACTGAAGTAGTACTTCATCAATAACGTTGTCAGTCCTCTTCGAAATTGTCTTGTGCTGGCTGTGGCAGCTAATAAGTACAGCAGTCAACATTGGTGTATTTGTCCAGAATATATGTGTAGGACAGGTTGCCATTTATCACTTCCTGGCTGTTGACACAGGATCCAGGTTTTAGTGATACACTTTAACAAACCACCGCTTCTATTGTCTAGAGATAGGGATGACAATAAAAATACAACACAGGCATTAATAACTTGTGGTGTGATAACATTTTCACCGCACAAATACAAACAACAAAAGGAGAAAGGAGTGGGTTTCCAAGTTCCATGTCCCTTGTTGTAAAGCCATTCTGACTCTAAATGTGAGTAAGGTATTTTATCACTCTGTATTCTTCCCCACGTTGTTACTGAGACTTTCTGATGTGTGAAGCCATCCTTTCTATCCAACACTTTGCTAGTGCATCAGTCATACTTTGAAGAGAATAGTCCAGACATAGGCTCTTTTGTTTCCGATTCCTTGTCTCCATTCCTTCGCAGTAATCAGCATTAGCCAAGGCCAAAAAGCATACGGTTCACATTATGTTCTTGTGTAATGCCTAACGCAAGGTTTCTTACATCATCCCATCATGTCTCCACAGGAGTCACAATAAAATGTATATTCCCCACAGTAATAGTAACAAACATGAACATATATATATATATATATATATATATATATATATATATATATATATATATATATATATATATATATATATCTCATACCGAGAAACCCAAACATGTACATTCCTCATGTATGAATAACAATCATGACAGAATATATGTAAATCTCATACTGAGAAAAACAAACATGTACATTTCTCATATATGAATTAACAGAAGAAGGAGAAGAAGAAGAAGAAGAAGAAGAAGAAGAAGAAGAAGAAGAAGAAGAAGAAGAAGAAGAAGAAGAAGAAGAAGAAGAAGAAGAAGAAGAAGAAGAAGAAGAAGAAGAAGAAGAAGAAGAAGAAGAAGAAGAAGAAGAAGAAGAAGAAGAAGAAGAAGAAGAAGAAGAAGAAGAAGAAGAAGAAGAAGAAGAATGCAGGAGCCAATGTTTTTGGATTTCCTCATTCGTCAATCCATAAAACTAGAACATATATTATTTTCTTCCACTACTTACAGCAGCATGAGGTTAGTGAACGCTGTGATATAATTTGCCAATTGCTGCTAGTATTCGGAGTGTTATTTATCAGAAATAACTTATGCCGCATGGTCCAGTCTTCTGAATATTGCAAGCAATTTATGAACATCAATCTTCGCTTCTGTCCCTACCATAGTGAGGTGATGCGGATTGAAGGCACATCCTATCCGAACATTCACTTATATCATGCGTTTTATTTCTTTGTTCTTGAATTTATATTCTCAAACATGGCATTTCCCTAGCAATATTTTGTGAAATGATTACATGTCCATCAGCCATATTGAGTGGTTACTAATATGTTAACAAGAAGATTGTCCCAAAATTTGGCACGATAGTGCAAGTTGCAGATTAGCAATTAGCAAAACAATTTCCCCAACATAAACGTATATTTATAAGATGTGTGATCAGTAGTCTGCTTCCACATGGAGAAAAAGTTTCTGCAGTGTGCTTAGAGTTGAATACTCTACAGTACACATAATATTTACAGATTCTAAGCATTGATAGTGAGATATAGTTTCACAATGCCTAGAAGAGGTTTTAACATAGGAATTAGAAATTGTAAGTATGGACATTTTTGACAGCGTGGTACAGCATGGCCCTTAGTAGTAAAAATCAATCAGACTCCAGTTTACAAGAATTGTTGATTTATCATTTTAACCAATTCTTAATTAAACACAATGGTATATGTACCTTATCAAAATACATAAATACATAATAATGTATATTTAACATACCAATTTCTGCAAAGAATGACATATTTTAGGGCTAAACTGCCCCCCCCCCAGACCGGGGAGGCTTAACGTGTCTCACTCCTTTGTCTTCACTGACCAAAATGGCTACTCAAAACCCTTTGCTTTAAAATTAGTCCCGGTCTTGGCCAGGTATTTGCTCAATTACCAGGCCAAGATTTAAACTAACGCCAAATAAATTTGGCTGTGCTACGGTCAGTCTATCGCTGTTTTCGTTTCCCCAAAATAAGGTATTTAAACAGTAATCCCAAGGGCATGTGATATTTTTAAGGGTGACAATGCTAGGAAAGGGTAAGGACGTGTCAATATACTACAACACCTAACATGTTAATATTCAGTCTTCTCATTTCTTTCTTAATGTTATTAAAGTTTGGGGTCTCATCTCATCTCATCATGTTCCTCTTGTACCTTGCGGTGTCGATGTGATGTATAAATCGCGGGAGAGTGTCCGCTTATGGGCTTCACGTATCGATATTCCCACGGACTCTGTTATTCAATGCGTCCATCGTTTGCGTGGTCGGCCTCTTCCCCTGCTTCCATCTGGTCTGTACATCATTGCTTGTTGTGGTACACTGTTAGTTGATAACCTACTTGCATGGCCAAACCATTTGACTTGTTGCCTTCTAATAAAATCTAGCTATATCCCCCACATTAGCCCTGATTTCTTCATTCCTGCTCTTATCTCTTCTTGATACATTGAGTATTCTTCTTAGGAATCTCATTTCTGTTGTGATTTTCTTTTCTCTTTTTCTGTCATTGTCCAGGTTTGGCACAGTAACATAGAGTTGGTGGGAAGATCGTGTTGTAAAGTGCTTTCTTAGTAGTTAGTGATACATGTTTGTTCTTTAGTATTGGTGCCATTTGTCCAATGGGTTGTTTTGCCTTATTGCATCTTTTTTTCGATCTCGTCTTCTGATTTGCCATTTGATGATATCACACTTCCTAGGTACGTGAATCTCTTTACTTGTCTCAAGGGGTGTTCGTTTAGGTGAATTGTTGTTGTTGTTTTTTTTTTTAATCTTCTTTAGTTATAGTCATTACCTCTGTTTTATTTATACTAATTTTCATGTTATGTTCCCTATACCAGTGCTTCCCAAAGTGGTGGTCCGCGGACCGGTGCCGGTCCACAAAGTGAGTTGAAAAAAGGTAAGATTTGGTATCGTTATCCAAGATATATTTTATTTTTATTTTATATCGGTGTTCATTACTGTTGGTGTATACGAGTATATATACCTTTACAAGAAGACCTAAATGTAGTGTTGACATTTGAAACGTTTTTTTTTTTTTTTTTTTTGGTAAATCTCTACAAATTTTTACTCATGACAATGGGGCCACCATTAAATAAATCTCCGTCTTCCAATAACATAATGAGCAGTATTTAGCGCACCGGGACAATACCCACAATTACGTTAAATCTTATATTTATATTAAAACTAGCTGACCGGCCCGGCTTCGCCCAGACCCTGATGGGGAGCATCTCATTTAATTCATATAAGTAGTCATATAAGCTCCCGTTCCCGTTCCCGACTATCTGTCTGTCTGTCTGTCTGTCTGTGTGACCCGGCCCGACTTCGCCCAGAGCCTGATGGGGAGCATCTCATTTAATTCATATTAGTAGTCATATAAGTTCCCGTTCCCGACTGTCTGTCTGTCTGTCTGTCTGTCTGTCTGTCTGACCCGGCCCGGCTTCGCCCAGCCCCTGGTGGGGAGCATCTCATTTAATTCATATAAGTAGTCATATAAGCTCCCGTTCCCGTTCCCGACTATCTACTGTCTGTCTATTATTAGAAAGAGCACTTGAAAGATCTTTACATTTTCCCTCAACAATTAACTTGGGTAAATGGAGCGTCTTATTTAATTCATATTCGGCACCTGCTCCCGTTCCCGTTCCCAAAAAAGACGACCCGGCCCGGCTTCGCCCAGTACCTGGTGGGGAGCATATCATTTAATTCATATTCGGCGGAGGGAGGAGGAGGAGGGAGCAGGAGGGAGCAGGAAGAGACAGGAGGGGGAGGGAGGAGTAGGAGGGAGGAGGAGGGATTAGGAGGAGGAGGGAGGAAAGAGAGGGAGGAGGAGGGAGGAGGAGGTAGGAGGAGGGAGGAGGAGGAAGAGGGAGGAGGAGGAAGAGGGAGGAGGAGGGAGGAGGAGGGAGAAGGATGAGGGAGGAGGAGGAGGGAGGAGGAGGGAGGAGGAGGAAGAGCGAGGAAGAGGGAGGAGGTAGGAGGGGGGAGGAGGAGGGGGAGGAGTATGGAGGAGGAAGAGGAAGAAGGAGGGAGAAGGAGGAGGAAGAGGGAGGAGGAGGAGGGAGAAGGAGGGAGGAGGAGGGAGAAGGAGAGGAGGAGAAGGAAGGAGGAGGGAGGATGAGGAGGGGGAGGAGGAGGGAGGAGTGGGGAGGAGGAGGAGGGAGAGGGAGGAGGAGGGAGAAGGAGGGAGGAGGAAGGAGGAGGCTGAGGGAGAAGGAGGAAGGAGGAGAAGGGAGTTGGAGGAGGAGGAGAGAGGATGAGGAGGTGGAGGAGGGAGAGGGAGGAGGAAAAGGAGGAGGAGGGAGGAGGAGGGAGGAGGAGGAAGGAGGTAGAGGGAGGAGGAGGAGGGAGGAAGGAGGAGGAGAGAGGAGGAGGGGGAGGCGGAGAAGGGAGGAGAAGGGAGGAGGAGAAGGGAGGAGGAGAAGGGAGGAGGAGAGGTTGGAGGAGGGGAGAAGGGAGGAGGAGGAGGGAGGAGGAGGGAGGAAGAGGGAGGAGGAGGGATGAGGGGGAGGTGAAGGAGGAGGTGAGGGGGAGGGGGAGGAGGAGGAGAAGGGGAGGAGGAGGAGAGATGAGGAGGTGGCGGAGGAGGAAGGAGGAGGAAGGATTAGGAGGAGGAGGAGAGCGAGGAGGGTGAGGAGGCAGGAGGAGGGAGGAGGAGAGGGAGGAGGGAGGAGGAAGAGGGAGGAGGAGCGAGGAGGATGGAGGAGGAGGAGGAAGAGGGGAGGGGGAGGGTAGGAGGGGGAGAGGAGGAGGAGGGGAGGATTATAACGCATATGCCTGTAGATAACTGCAGCGAAAAGCTCCACCTGTTTGAGAAATATGCAACATTTTTACATATATAGCAATTCTATTAGAAGTTATGTCCCCTCGCTATATACACATTATAATGTAAATTAAATATTAAATAATAATAAGAAAATATGTTTGTACACTAAAAAAAAACTATGACAGTTGGCAGCACGGGAATGAGAGGAAGACGTGTAGAAAATTTCATCTCCATCGGATGAACCGTTCGCGAACGCATAAAGGACAGACAGACAGACGGAGATTCTCTTTTATATATATATATATGTATATTGAGGTCATATAAAATTCCAGAATACAAGGAGAATTTGTTTTCTGTTTTTTTTTTTTTTTTTTAACGGCATGGGTCCCTGGTGCAAAAGGAAAATTGTATGTTAGTCCGCGAAAGTGAAAAGCTTGGGAAGCACTGCAATATACATTTCGTTTAGACCAGTGTTTCCCAACCTTTTTTGTGCTACGCCCCACCCAAGCCTTTCTAAAATTCGTATGCCCCCCCCCCCAATATATATATATATATATATATATATATATATATATATATATATATATATATATATATATATATATATATATATATATATATATATATAATCTTTAATATTCAAAAATTGAAATGTTCACTAAAGAAACTTGAATGATAGGTTTTTGGAAGACACCACTAGGAAATTATTGAGCAAACACAGTAAGTAAATTTTCAAAACATATAATGGAGAACTGAAATTCAAGTACAAAATAATTTTAATGAAAGATTTGTCTATATTATTTTAATTATTAGTAATTATTTATTATTTAAATTTAGTGAGATCCTTGCACATGATGCTTGCTGCAAAGAGACGTTATGTCAGGTTCCAATTTAGATAACTTCAGTCTCAAGTCTCCCCGTTTTGTTATCTCCAGCCAATTTCTTTTATCTAGCAGCAAATCATATATGGCACTAAATCCGCATTCAGCTAAATATGACGATGGAAACGGTAACAATAGTTCTCTTGCACATTTGGTTTGCTTTGGATATTTGCTTTCGGATTCCTCACAAAGCCATGCCATCGCTCTTGTTATATTAAATAATGTTTTAATTGACTCATCATCTTGCATTTCTGCGAGTTCTTCTTGTTATTGCATAGTTGAAATATCAGACAAATCCACTAACATTGGCTGCATCATCCAAGTTGGGATATCAATTTGTTTCAAATCAGAAAATCTTTCTGGGGAATGAAAAGGCAAACAGATTGGCTGGCTCTGCAAAACTTGGTGGAGTATTGATGCATGATAAGGCAGACGTTGTTGCGGCCTTGTGGGAGCACGTGTACACCTCGGAGGAGCAAATGGATCACCATGGTCTGGCAAGAATGAGACAGCGAGGTGTGACGAGAGGATCTGACCGACGCTCGACGCTCAGGCGAGACGGACATATAATCAGATTGATACTGGTACTATTGGGGTTGGAACTCTTCGCTGGCTTCTGAGGATGGGGACGGAGCGCTTATGGGAATGCCCCGAATGCTGTGATGTCGGTTCCTAAATCAATTAATCAATCAATCAATCAATCAATCAATCTTTCTTTTAAATCAGCCGATAAAATTGTCAGATGATCGTCAGTAACATACATAGCGGTATCAGTCACTTCACATTTTTGGAGCCAATGAAACTTTTCAAAATTTATGTTGTAAATATATGTCTGACATAATTCAACAAAGGTAATTTAAACCAAATATCTTCGCTTTTGCATCGACAAGAGATTTATTTGTTCCTAGAAGTTGTTTATTTAATGTATTTAGTTTTTCAAATATATCAGCTAAATAACTCACAAATACCTTACAATCGACCGTTAACAGATTTTTCATTTCAGGTTTGTCGCTTAAAAAATCACTAGGAGTATCAAATAGTTCCATAAATCTTATCAAGCAGTTTCGAGAGCCATCTTAATTTAGTGTGAAGTATAAGTCTCACATGGTCTTCATTTTTTTCTTCACAAAATAACTTGAAGTTACGTTCACATTTGGCACTAGCTGTACTTTATAACTAAATTTAGTACTTCATTTAGAACAGGTGAAATGGTGTTAGCTATCAAGTTTTCCCTGTGAATAACACAATGCACAAGAAGCATTTCTGGATTCTCATCTTTCATCAATTTTAAGCAACCAGTTTTACTTCCCCATCATATTAGGAGCACGATTTTCTGGAAAATGAAGCTTCTAAAACTGAAATTAATAAAAATTACCAATTGAATTTACATACCATTTATATATCACTTATATCACTTATATTTATACAATGTATATATCTTTTAAAACAACGAGACTTTTACAACAATTTAACGCACGCTTATTTCAAATTAACACCAACAGTGAATGCTGAGCGTTACTGCGAAACCGCTGCAGAAACTGATATCCTGTCATTAAGCATTTCGTGCCATTCATAACAAATAGCGCGAAATGTTTAGTGCTGGCACAGTATACCAGTAGTTCAACTCTACCGTCTAACAATGAAATCACGGCTATTAACATGGCGCACAGAAGTTACTTATACTGCACGTTTATCCAGCTCGAATAGCGACTGAGAGTTGTCATATGGTTAACTTAAATAAACTCTGGAAGAGTCTATTTTCAAATTGCCCCCCTTAACAATCGAATAGCCCCCCTGTGGGGCGTGGGCCCCACGTTGGGAAACACTGGTTTAGACTATTCATGTGGTCTTGTATTTCAGCTTCTGATTTTACTAGGAGTGCTTGGTCGTCCGCAAACAGGAGTTCTCTTGTGGTGTAATTTGCAGATAATTCTTCTTCTGTGTTCTCGTCATACGGTGTTCTTACGGTAAATGTTTGGCTTGACATTGCTTTGACATACGTTGTCTATATATGTTACTAGCTGACCCTGCCCGGCTTCGCCCAGACCCTGGTGGGGAGCATCTCATTTAATTCATATAAGTAGTCATATAAGTTCTCGTTCCCGTTACCGACTATCTGTCTGTCTGACTGTCTGTCTGTCTGTCTGTCTGACCCAGCCCGTCTTCGCCCAGACCCTGATGGGGAGCATGTCATTTAATTCATATAAGTAGTCATATAAGTTCCCGTTCCCGACTGTCTGTCTGTCTGTCTATCTATCTATCTGTCTGTCTGTCTGACCCAGTCCAGCCCATGGTGGAGAGCATCTCATTTAAATCATATAAGTAGTCATATAAGATCCCGTTCCCGACTATCTGTCTGACTGTCTGTCTGTCTTGGGTAAATGGAGGAGGGAGGAGGAAGAGGGAGGTGGAGGAGGGAGGAGGAGGGCGGAGACAGGAGGAGTAGGGAGGAATAGGAGGGAGGAGGAGGGATTAGGAGGAGGAGGGGAGGAGGAGGGAGGAGGAGGAGGGAGGAGAAGGAGGAGGAGGGAGCAGGAGGAGGAGAGGGAGGAGGAGAAAGAGGGAGGAGGAGGAATGTGAAGGGAGAGAGGAGGTAGAGGGAGGAGGAGGGAGGAGGAGGAGGGAGGAGGAGGGGGAGGAGGAGGAGGGAAGAGGAGGTAGAGGGAGGAGGAGAAGGGAGGAGGAGGGAGGAGGTAGTAGGATGGAGAAGTAAGAGGGAGGAGGTAGGAGGACGAGGAGGGACGAGGAGGCAGGAGGAGGAAGAGGGTAGGAAAAGGAAGAGGGGAGAGGAGGAGAAGAATGGAGAAGGAGGGAGGAGGAGAAGGATGAGTGAGGAGGAGAAGGAGGAGGCAGAGGGAGAAGAAGGAAGGAGGAGGAGGAAGGAGGGAGAGGAAGGAGGGAGAATGAGGAGGGGAGGAAGGAAAGGGAGGTGGAGGAGGAGGAGGTAGAGGGAGGAGGAGGGAGGAAAAGGGAGGAGGAGGGAGGAGAAGGAAGAAGGAGGAGGAAGAGGGAGGAGGAGGATGGAAGAAGGAGGAGGAAGAGGGAGGAGGAGGAGGTAGAGGGAGGAGGAGGGAAGAGGGAGGAGGAGGAAGGAGGAGGAAGAGGGAGGAGGAGGGAGGAGGAGGAGTGAGGAGGTAGAGGGAGGAGGAAAAGGGAGGAGGAGGGAGGAGAAGGAAGAAGGAGGAGGAGGGAGGAGGTAGAGGGAGGAGGAGGGAGGAGGAGGAGTGAGGAGGTAGAGGGAGGAGGGAGGAGAAAAGGGAGGAGGAGGGAGGAGAAGGAAGAAGGAGGAGGAAGAGGGAGGAGGAGGATGGAAGAAGGAGGAGGAAGAGGGAGGAGGAGGATGGAGGAGGGAGAGGGAGGAAGAGGGAGGAGGAGGAGGAAGAGGGAGAGGGAGGATGGAGGAGGGAGAGGGAGGAGGGGAAGAGGAAGAGGGTAGGAGGAGGAGGAGGGGAGAGGAGGAGAAGAATGGAGAAGGAGGGAGGAGGAGGGAGGAAGAGGAAGAGGGAGGAGGAGGAAGGAGGAGGGGAGGGAAGAGGGAGGAGAGGAGGAGGAGGGAGAGGGAGGGAGGAGGGAGGAGGAAGAAGGAGGAGGAGGGAGGATGAGAACGCAGGAGGAGGAGGAGGAGGAAGAGGGAGGAGGAGGAAGGAGGAGGGGAGGGAAGAGGAGGAGAGAGGAGGAGGGAGGGGGAGGAGGAGGGAGGAGGAAGAAGGAGGAGGAGGAGGGAGGATGAGAACGCAGGAGGA